>KV016295.1:410553-426711 GCA_001598015.1 Dorcoceras hygrometricum
TAACACAATCCAAAACGGCGTCGCAGCGACTAACCCAAACGACGTCGCATAGCGCAAGTCAGCAGAGCTACCATCAGCTGGTCTCTCAACCATCTGCTGATTAGAGTCAACGAAAAGCAACGATCCTTGCTGCTGGTCGCACGCGCAACTCCAAAACGCAGCGTTGCCACTTACTCAAACGACGTCGCTCCACATACGTTAGCAAAACCAGCAGAAGCACTTTACCCAAAACCAATCATCTGCTGAAACTCTTAGCAATAGCTAAACGACGACGTATCCTCCTCGCGCTACAGGAAAGTTGACTCGCGTTGACATCGACATCTGCTGATCAAACAGCAGGAACATACACGCGATCTACTAGCTGGTACCAGTCGCAACATCACAACGACGTCGCGCCAACTAACTTAAACGCAGTCGTTTTGCCCTCAACGCAATTATACTAACACACCTGCTGATCACAACACACGCGTAACCAAACCTCACGAAACGACAGCGTTTCAGGAATCTCGCGCTAAAACGCGCTTCTGCTGATTTTCATCATCGCCCAGCAGCTAACTATAAACATCAGCTGACACACCAACCAGCAGGTACCTCTAATATGCGAAAATTACAAATCCAGGTCTCACACATATAATTCATGCATATTTTCATTAAAACATATTAATGGCTTAAATTGCAAGAAAACGAAAAGATATCACATTCCTGGTTCGTAGATAAGGTAGAACTGCGAGTTACCGACACTGTAGACACGAGATCGGGGCACGATCGGCTTTGGATCACCAAAATTCACCAAGGAATGGAAATTTTCGAAACTTTGTGCTTGAGGGGAAGGAGGGGGACGGCTGCTTGTGTTGAGGAGGTTAGGTTTTTGATAAGTTTTGGTGTTAAGAAAAATTAAGGTGACAATTTTGACCCCTAATGATTTAATTAAGAAAAGGGAAGGAAAAATGACATGCTTGCCCCTCCATTTAATTGAAAAGCTAATCAAAATCTTTATCTTAGCTTAAGGAATATCAATTTTCGAAATCCAAGTACCCTCAAATTTTACAACACCTTAAAATCCAAGAAAAGAGCCCGTATAGGCGAAAAACGGGTTCCCTTCCAAAATAATAATAAAAACCCCAATTTTATAAATTGTTGCTTAAAATAAAATAAATTTATTCTTAAAAATCTAATAACTTAAAATCTCAAATTATTTTCATTCCGGTCGTCCCCAGTCTCGTCCACGCTTCCGTAACTCAAACAGGCTGAAAAACAAGCCATGCATACCATGCAACATACAAACATAAATAAATCATAAAAGATGGCATGTAATCATCTAAAATTATTTTTGATCATGCACTCATTTCTACGTAGTCAGGAATTTCTATGTTACAGTATAATAGGTCAATAATGGTGTGTATAGTTGGACAAAAGTTGAAGAATTGTGTAGTTGAATAATTGTGTAAAATATGCTCAAAGTTGTGTGTAAATAGGATGCTCAAGTTTTTGTTGTATATATGATGCTTAAAGTTGCTACTCAAAAATCATATCTTCCCCCTTTTCATAATTTCGAAAATTTGGGTTAAAATATGAGGAGAAAAATGGTTTTAATCATGGAAATGAGGGTGTATGAAAGTTGTTATATATTTTTAACAATAAGTTCTTCAAACCCTCAAAAATTACAATTTCGGAAATAGCATAATGAAGATAGACTTCTAAAATTTTCTATCATAAAATATTTCAAAGTATAGGGATTGCTCTCAAGAATCGATTATATAGAAAATATCCTTAACTTGGTTTCCCGTCGTCTCATTTCCGACCTCGCATCATCTAATACAAATTATAAAATGAAGTCTCAGACAAATGATTAAATAAATCACATAGCCTAAAACATGGAAATAAATAAAATAACGAGTCATGAGAATTAGGTAGAAAAATTCCTAGGCGTTACAATACTCTCCCCTAACAAATATTTCGTACTCGAAATTTGAAAGCTTACCGAAAAAATCTGGATATCGCTCCTTGATGTCGGCCTCAACTTCCCATGTGGCTTCCTCCTCTAAATGGTTCAACCATTGAACCTTGACCATGGGAATTGTGAGGACTGTAATTAACAGGTTTGATTAGTGGCGTATTAGAACCGTTAGACAGGTAGTTGGGGAGTCTAGAGCCCCGGGCAGCGATGAGGATGTTGAGCAACAGAGTGTGCCTTTGCATCGTCGAGCTAGACAGACAGAGGTTGAGGTGGAAGATGTGACTAGACAGATTGGAGAGATGGAGCTAGTTCTGGCTAGGTTCCAAAGGATGAATCCCCCTACGTTCACTGGTGCCGAGAGTGGTCTGATGGCTGAAGGCTGGTTGGAACATATGGAGGAATTGTTTGACACGATGGAGTACACCCAGGAGAAGAGACTGAAGTTGGCTGTCTTGCAGTTGAGGGATCATGCTCAACGCTGGTGGAAAGGTACTTCCCCAGTCATGAGAGAGAGTGGGGCTTTGATTTCTTGGGAAAGATTCTGTACAGCTTTTCGACAGGAGTATACCCTTGAGTCCTACTACAATAACCGAGAGCGGGAGTTCGACAAACTGAAGCAAGGGAACATGAGGGTAGCTGAGTATGCTAGACAGTTTTCGTCGCTTCTGTCGTATATTCCCCACGTTGCTAACCAGGAGAGGATGAAGAGGAACAAGTTTCTGAGAGGTTTGAGGCTTGATTTGTTCCGTATGGTTTTAGCTGGTTCTCCTGCGACTTATGTTGAGGCAGTGGATAGGGCGGTAGACATTGAGGAGAGTCTGTTGGAAGCGCAGAATCAGGTTCAGCCAACAGCTGGGTGCACTTTTCAACCTGTGACCAAAGCGATGCCACCGTTTCAGCCTCCTCAGACTTCATAGCAGTCAAATCGCCAGAGGTTTAAAAGCCTCGAGGGAAACAGTTTAAGAGACGATCGAATTCGAGTTCTTCTGGTTCTGTTAGTTCTGGTGGTGGTGGCTTTGAGGGAGTGATGTGTGGACAGTGCTGAGGTCGTCATATGACTTTGCCGTGTCGTGGAGTTCAAGGTCCTTGTCATAGGTTGGGAAGCCTGGACATTTTGCTAGAGTTTGTCCTTTGTCGGGAGGACAACCTTTGAATCAGTCGCAACAAGGTTTAGCTGGTGGTTCTTCGTAGAGATCGCAACCTTTTGCTCAGTCCCAACGATCAGGATTCCAACCACGAGAACCGTATAGGTTCGGAGGATCTTCTAGACCTCAGTTTCCGGGACCGCAGTAGGCTCAGGTGAATGCCTTGACGAGAGAGCAAGCTGATGATATGCCTGGAGGAGTTATTGCAGGTACTTGTGCTATCTTTGATTTTCCTGTAGGAGTTTTGTTTGATACAGGAGCATCACACTCTTTCATATCTGATTTGTTTGTGCATGAGTGTGGGTTGAGTTTTATCCCACTGTGTGATGTTGTATCTGTATCTACTCCTGCTGGTGTGTGGTTAATGTCCCGTGAAGTGGTTTAGGATTGTGTGATTAGATTTGATGATAATTTGTTGGTGATTAAACTGATTGCCTTGGAGATTAGAGATTTTGACAGCATCTTGGGTATGGATGTGTTGTCTGCTTATAGGGAGACTGTAGATTGTTTCCATGGTGTAGTGAGGTTTAGACCTCTATTTGGGAAGATGTGGGATTTCTATGGTGCTGATTCGCGATCAAAGATTCCACTAGTTTCGACCATGGAGATGTTCAGTCTGTTGTCTCTAGAGAATTCAGGGTTCATGATTTATGCCCTTGATGTTTTCAAAGAATCGCGTATAGAGTTGAGTAATGTTCCAATTGCTCAAGAGTTCCTAGATGTGTTTCCGTATGAGATTCCTGGATTCCCTCCAAGACGAGGGATTGACTTCAGCATAGGGTTGGGGCCAGGGACAACCCCGACTTCGAGAGCCCCTTACCGACTGGCGCCAGCTGAGTTTAAGGAGCTCAAGGATCAATTGCGTGATCTTCTAGAGAAGGGATTTATTAGGCCGATTATGTCGCATTGGGGAGCTCTGATTCTCTTCGTGAAGAAGAAAGATGGATCTATGAGGATGTGTGTGGACTTTCGACAGCTGAATAAAGCGACGATCAAGAATAAGTATCCGTTGCCGAGAATAGATGATATGTTCGATTAGTTGCAGGGATCGACAGTGTACTCCAAGATTGATCTGTGATATGGTTATCATCACTTGCGGATTAGAGACGCTGATGTGGCGAAGACGGCGTTCAGAACTAGATACGGGCATTATGAATTTCTGGTGATGCCGTTTGGATTGACTAATTCTCCTGTTGTCTTCATGGATTTGATGAATCGCATCTTTAGTGAGTACATTGATCGTTTTGTGATTGTCTTAATAGACGATATCTTGGTGTATTCGAGAAACTTCAAAGAGAATAAGGAACACTTGAGGTTGGTGTTGCAGAAATTGAGAGACTCAAAGTTGTATACGAAGTTCAGCAAGTGTGAATTCTGGCTGGATAAAGTCATCTTTTTGGGTCATGTCATATCTGCGCACGGTATTTCGATGGATCCTAGTAAGGTCGAAGCAGTTCTTAACTACGAGCGACCTAGGAATGTTTCAGAGATCCGTATTTTCTTAGGTCTGGCTGGCTATTACAGGCGTTTCATTGAGGGTTTTTCTTCGATAGCCAAGACGGTGATACAGTTGACCCAGAAGGATAGGAGATTTCTGTGGACAGATGAATGTGAGTAGAGTTTCCAGTTGCTCAAGGAGAAGTTTACTACTGCTTCTGTGTTGGCTTTGCCTTCGGGTTCTGGAGGTTTTGTTGTTTGTTCTGATGCTTCTCTGAATGGTCTGAGTTGTGTATTGATGCAGAACGGGCGAGTGATAGCTTATGCGTCTCGACAGTTGAAGCCCCATGAGACGAGATATCTCGTTCATGATCTAGATTTGGCCGCCATTGTTTTTGCATTGAAAATTTGGCATCACTACCCGACCCGAACCCACCCGAAAAAAATCAGGTTCGGGTTGAGCCATTTCGGGTTGGTTCAGGTTCGGGTTAGCATTTTTTGAAAATTTTTTACCCAACCCGACCCGAACCCACCCAATCAACACAAATTAACACTAAAATGCTTTACAACCCGATAACCCGACCCGACCCACCCGAGAAAAATCAGGTTCGGGTTGAGCCATTTTGGGTTGGTTCTGGTTCGTCGGGTTTGGGTCAGAAATTTTTTTCACTTTTCACCCCAACCCGACCCGAACCCACCCGACCCACCCGAATTGACACCCCTAACTATCTGTATGGTGAGCAGTTTGTGGTGTACACGGACCACAAGAGTTTGAAGTATATCTTCACTCAGTCAGATCTGAATATGAGGAAACGTCGTTTGATGGAGTTGCTCAAGGATTTTGACTGTGAGATTCAGTATCAGCCTGGGCGGATGAGTGGCGGATTCTTTGAGTAGGAAAGCCCAGCCTGCGATGTTGACGTCATTGAGTATATCCAAAGTCCATGAGCATTTGGGGATTCTGGATGGAGTTTCCAGCCAGAGGACCGGTATTTCGTGGTTTCTTCTCTTCAGGTTGAACCACAGGTGATTGTAGACATTAGAGCAGCGCAGAGGACTTACCCGAATATTAATGAATTGAAGACTAAAGCCCAGAATGGTCAGTCAGAGGATTTTACTGTTGCTCCTGGTGGATGATTGAGATTTCGTGGTAGATTGGTTGTTCCGAATTTGATTGATCTGAAGAAAACCATCTTGAACGAGGCCCACAGTGTGCATCCGGGTGAGAAGAAGATGTACCATGCCTTGAAGTCTCCTACTGGTGGGAAGGTATGATGAATGATATCTCCGGATTTGTAGCCCAATGTCTGAATTGCCAACAGGTCAAGATCGAGAGAATGAGACCTGGTGGATTTCTACAGAGTTTATAAGTGCCTCAATGGAATTGGGAGCACGTGGCCATGGATTTTGTGACTCATTTACCTCGATCAAACAGGGGATGTGATGCGATTTGTGTGGTGATTGATATACTTTCGAAGTCAGCCCATTTCATTTCCTATGATGTGAGATGTTCCATGAAGAAGGTGGCTAGACTGTACATTGACCATGTACATAGATTGCATGGAGTGCCGGTTTCGATAGTGTCTGATAGAGATCCAAGATTTACTTTTCGATTTTGGAAGATCTTGCAAGCAACGATGGGTTTCAGATTGGCTATGGGTACAGCTTATCACCCTCAGAAAGATGGCCAATCTGAGAGGACCATACACACTTTAGAGGATATGCTACAAGCAATTGTGATGGATTTCAATGGTAGCTGGCAGGATTATTTGTCCTTGGTCGAATTTTCGTATAACAATAGCTACCAAGTGACTATCGGGATGGCCCCATTTGAAGCTTTGTATGGTCATAAGTGTAGATCACCAATTTGTTGGAAATAAGTTGGTGAGAAACAGCTATCTACTCCTGAATTTGTGCAGCATATGAAAGATCAGGTTGAGTTGATTCGGAGTAGAATGAAAGCTGCACAAGATCGTCAAGCTAGCTATGCTAAAAAGAGACACAGACCTTTGGAATTTCAGGTTGGTGGTCGAGTATTTCTGAAAGTTTCTCCTTTCAAGAGCATGATGAGATTCAGATTTAAGGGTAAATTGGCTCCTAAATTCGTGGTCCCTTCGAGATTGTTGAGATGATTGGATCTTTGGCGTACAAATTGCGATTGCCTGCTGAGTTAGCAGCGATACATGATGTGTTTCATGTATCAATGTTGAGGAAATATGAGCCAGATCCATCCCATTTGCTAAGAATTGATGAAGTGGAGCTGGATCAGACCCTGAGCTATGTTGAATATCCAGTGCAGATTCTGGATAGGAAGAAGAAACAGCTGTGAAATAAGAGTATAACGTTGGTGATGGTCCAATGGAGCAAGCATGGTAGAGAGGAAGCTACCTGGGAAGTTGAAGAAAAGATGAGACAAGAGTGGCCTCATCTGTTTGAGCATTCGCAGATTTGATCCAGGTAATTTTCTAGCTTGCTGATTGATGTTTTGAGTTGTTTTGTTGCTGCTGGAGAGTGATTGTTGTTAGGCATTGAGGAATGTTGAATTGTTATGTTTCAATTCTGGTGATTTTCTGGTAATCCTTCAATTTTGTTCTGTGTGTTGCATTTTGATTTCGAGGACGAAATCTCTTAAGGTGGGGAGGATGTGAGGACTGTAATTAACAGGTTTTATTAGTGGCGTATTATGAACAGATTTGAGGAAATAGCCCGATTTAATCTCGTAAGATGTTTGAGCAGATTTGATTGGTATGAGGATTTAATCGGATAATATGCCTTGTGAATTATCGGGTATTCAGCCTAGGAATATTGGTCAAAGCTGTTTGTGAGATCAGTTTGGATGCGGGCAGATTTGAGTATATGAGCTTCGGATTTTATTTAGAAGTGTGTCGGGTGTGTATCGTTGAGTAAGGGAGAGCGTTAGCGCTGAGCAGATTTGGTATATTTTTTATTGCTGGAGTTCAGATTTGGAGAATACCCCGTGCGAGTGAATTAGAAGCGCTGGGAGAATCGGTTTGGTTCACGGTTTGAGTAGACCGGTTCGTTATTTTCAGATTTGAGTAAGATCTGGGTGTCCAGATTTGTCCCTCGTGTGTTTGAGCGAGTTGCCTTAAGAGGGAAGTGAAACGATGTCGTTTTGGATTACCCGGTATGCGCTAGTTTAAGTATAAGTGATACGATGTCGTTTGGCATATATCAGATTGGCGTTGGCAGAGTATGATTGATGCGGCGTCGTTTAGCGAGCATCAGATTTGATGAGAACTGGACTCTAGTGTGACGTCGTTTGATGAAAGCCAGATCTGGATGTTTGCTAGCTGGTCTATGTGTACGTATGATCTGTTGTTTTGAGCGGGACTCCTACGCGACGTCGTTTGATGATCGCGTGCTACTATAGCGTAGAGAAGTTAGATTTGAGTTAGCGCTAAGATCTGATGTAGCGCTAAGATCTGAGTTCTGGTATCAGCTTTGACTTGAGTAATTGACTTTCATTGTAGCGTTGACTGAAGGATATATATAAGTGTTGACCAACACTTAGCCATTTTACGATCCGATATTTCTTATCTTCTTCCCGAGACGCTTCTCAAACCCTTACTGTTCATTCGAACCTTTTTCCGTCGATTGTCGCCGATTTACGCCGCCGTTTGGAGCAAGATTGGTGGCACCGAGCTCGTCTCCTTAAGATCTTTCGATTAATACCAGTTTGGAGACTTGAGTCGCGTGTTGAGGAGCGCGAAGTGGTTGCAGTGTTCAAGCACTGTTGAGAATTCCGGCCGATAGTTCTTCCGTTCTTTAACAGCTTTGGATTTGAGCTTGTATGCATCTTCCGTTGAATTTCTGGTGAGCTGGTAGAGCAGCAGATTTGAGTAAGCTGTTGGTGCCGTGTATTCCTGTGAGATCTGTTGAGGTAGTAGTTGTACTGATATTTGAGGTAAGAATTGAGCTAGATTTAGCGATATCAGCTTGGGAATATTTCTTTCGTGTTAAATTTCTGTGATCTGTGCACTGGTATTGACTGGTTGTTTATGAGGCTGATTATGTGCTCTTATCTGTCTGTGTGCGTGTGAGTTATATGCATTGAAATAAGCATGATTTTTCTGTGCATTCACGCATACATATTGAGCATGATCCTCTTGTGAACTGATTTCCTTTGTGCGTTGTGATCGGACGGCTGAGCCGTCGTGCCTGAAAGGTCCAACGCTGATATCTGTCTGTGTGCGTGTGAGTTATATGCATTGAAATAAGCATGATTTTTCTGTGCATTCACGCATACATATTGAGCATGATCCTCTTGTGAACTGATTTCCTTTGTGCGTTGTGATCGGACGGCTGAGCCGTCGTGCCTGAAAGGTCCAACGCTGATATTGATGTGGTGGCCAGCTGAGTTGTCGTGCCTGAATACCACTACACTGTGATGGGCGGCTTATCTGTCATACCTGAATATCACAGGATTTGATTCTGCACAGCTGAGTCGTTGTGCCTTGTCTACCGATGATTCTTGGTAGCCCTCATGCATTGCACGTTTGAAATATTACATGACTGATATATTTGTTGCTTTTTAGATGCTCTTCGTACTGAGGTTTGACCTTGTTTTCTTTCCCTATTTTGGGCGTTGGTCTGTGTTGGCCTTTGCAGGTTCTTCAGGTAATCCAGCTGGACTGAGTGGAGCGTCAGCTGGTAGATCCCCGTTCTGAGTCCCAGTTATATGTATTATGCATTGAACCAGGGGATGCCCTGCGTGAAGTATGTATTTGGGGATCTTGATTTGTATCTTACCCTGTATTTATTGTTATTGATGTGTTGGATTTTGAGTTAAATCCTATTTTGACTATGAATGTATTTTTAAGAGATGATTTCTGTTCAGGCCCAAAACGAAAATTTTTAGCCCTATTTTAATGCTTCCGCATAATTGTGATTAGTTGAGTAATTAATCTGTGATTGAGCTCACCTGGCCTGACAGGAATAGTCCGGTTGCGTAGCTTTCGATCCTGTCCGCCCAATATCCGAAGGGCTCGCTCCTAAAAGGTCAACTGTGACGTTAACTGCAGTGGCTCATAGTTCGCATGCGAAGGGTTGGGTACGTACCTTTTGAGCAGAGAGATGTGGAAAATGTTGTGCGCCGCTGCTAGGTTGGGTGGTAGAGCTATACGGTAGGCTAATGTTCCTACCTTGTCCAAGATTTCGAACGGTCCTATGAATTAGGCTAGCTTCCCTTTCTTGCCAAATCTCATCATACCTTTCATAGGTGCAACATTCACAAAAAAGTGATCTCCAGCTGTGAATTCCAGCTTCCTTGAAAGTCAATTGCACAAACACGCGGAAATTCCTCTAGCGTTTGGTTCACCCTCTCTGTCTGCCCATCGGTCTTGGGTGAAATGCCATGCTGAACTGTAACTTCGTACCCAAAGAAGAATGAAGACTCCTCCAAAACGATTATGTGAACCTAGCATATCTGTCGGATAAAATAGAGACTGGGACCCCATGTAGTCTGATAATCTCTCGGATGTACAATTCAACATATTGCGTCATAGAGAATGGGGTCCTTCCATTTTGCCTGTCTGTTAGGATCGATTTACCGGGGGTGTGTTCGTGAGCTCTGCCACAACTCACTTTGGCTCTCACACAGTCTTGACAACAACCCCGTGACTTACGTGTATTTAAAAATTACGAGTTGAAAAACCAGCACGCAACTCAAACCAGATCTCATTTATGTAGAACCAGCTCAGCGCTAAATCAGCGCAGTGCATGAGGCTGGTTCTAGCTGGTAGTTCTAACCAGCTCAATGAAGAGTTGTGCGATCTGGTTATTCGATGCCTTGAGATGCAATAACTCAGTGATCTTGAAAGGTTTTGAGCACCGAGAGATAGATCAGGTATGATAAAATCATGTGGAATTAAACCTGAACTACCCTATGTAAATTGAAACATAAAAGCTGGTTTAAACTTGTATGCGTGCAGATGCAAAAAGCTGTAAATGCAGTAAATAATGAAAACAAACACTGCGAATTTGTTTATGGAAGTTCGGAGCTCAATCTCCTACCACTAGAAGATTTTGATTACAGCGACCCTCGCTGCAACCCACTCCGACGGTCCGCAACCGCAAGAACTCCTAGCAACACCACTGCACACCAGCCCGCAAGCTGCGTGTGTCTAACTCACTTCTTTTACGCCTCTGCGAGAAAGGCTACAAGGACTTGTTTAACATCTCTGTCCAAAGACCACAATGTTTTGATGTTTGTGATTCACTCACTAATCTATGCATCTCATCTCTCGAAACTGTGAGTGAATCTGTGTGTGAGAAATTACAGTGTAAGCTTTCTCTCAAATGTATTCTCACACTGGGAAGTGCTTCTTCAAAGCTAATCACTCATTGTCTTCCCTGGGTTGTGCAGTCGAATATGATTACTCATTGAAGCTCTCGGCTTGTGCACGCTCTTTACTGCTGCCAGCTTCTGCTCTTGATATAGCCTCTTGTGCAATTCTATCCGTTGGACACAAAGTTGTAGCCGTTGTAAAGGCTTCTGTAAATTTCTGACAGTGTTGTACCTTGTGTCCTTTTTCATTTAATGCAATTGCAGGCTTTGTATACTTTTAGCTCTTTTCATTTAATGTGCTGCAGCCTTTGCTCAAATTAAGCTCTGTCTTGATGTAGACGTTGCATCAAATCAGTTTGAACTTGATTAGACCATTCCTCGTATATGCTCAAGTTCAAACTGCTTTGCTCTTAATGATCTGGTCTATAAGTTGTTCGCTGTTCTGTGAGCTGGTTCCTGAACTCTGAGCTGCTCTTGCTCCAAGCTGGTGAACCATCTTGGATGTCCTCTGCCATCTGTTATTCTTTGCCGGACCAGCTCGGGCATTCCCTTACTGTACCAGCTAAGTTGTCCTATGCTAGACCAGCTTGGGCGTCCCCTTACTGTTCTAGCTTGGATATCCTCTACAGTACCAGCTCGGGCGTCCCCTCGTTGTTCCATCTTTGGACATTCTTTGTTGGACCAGCTCGGGCGTCCCCTTACTGTTCCAACTTGGACTACTCCTCAATCTGCACTACTATCTGTGCTTTGTTCCAGCTTGCTGCTAGGCTGCTACAGTGCTTTCATCCAGCTCGCTGCTAAACTTTCATATTTACGCATGAGACCAGTGCTATCCCTTCCGAAACGGCCCAACGAGTAAAACTCACGACTATGTCGTGACATAAGCCGCTTTTTGGCCAAATTCCTTCATTTAGGCCTCCAAAATCACGTCTGTATGTTTCAGCTCAACATGCGCACTTAAGTAGTAAAATAATAGCAGGTTTTATGTTAATCAAAATTAATATTCTGATCTATAAATACAGATCCAACACTGTCTCGCCTCTGCTCTTGCAGCCCCTTGGTGTCTACTTTGCTCTGGCTGCTTACCTGGCTGCCGACAGGACCCTTTTTTCTGCACATTTTCCAGTGTCTTCACTCTCCACGGGACCATTGTGACTGTATTTCATCTGTGCTGCGGGTCCTTTTCCCCGTCCTGGTCATTTTGGGCCCACTATCATCTGTGTTTTTAATGACTAGTAACGGGTATAAACAGCTCAATTTAATTATATAAATATGTTGTTCTCTAGCCATTTATTCACCCCACTATCTCCTTTCTCCATCAAATTTTCTTCAAACTTTATTTCTCTAATTACGAAAGGAAGTAGAAGATGATGTTTCATCCAAGGATAATTTTTATAATTATTTTGATCGTTAGTGTCACTGGTCTTGCATTTATCGACGAGTATTAGCCTCGCACTTTTTCGTTCTTTTGAACCATGCTTGTAGCGATAGTTTATCCATTACTTTTATTTCTAATACTGATGAATCTTGATTAACAAAAATTTATTTTTTTTATCAAGCACTACCATGTTGAACTGTTGTTCTTGGCATTACGGGAACATACTGATATGCATACTGTGACATCGTGAAAGTGGTCTTCACTGGCAGGAAATGTGCCGACTTGGTGAGTTTGTCCACAATCACCCATATAGAGTTTAATCCCTTGATAGTTCTCGAAAATCCCTCAATAAAATCCATTGAGATATTCTTCCCACTTCCACTCCAGAATTGGGAGAGGTCTTAGTAATCATGCGGGTCTCTGATGCTCAACTTTGACTTGTTGGCAAGTTAAACACTCGGACAAAAAACGGTTGATGTCACGCTTCGTGCCCGGCCACCAGTACAGTTGTTGTAGGTCCTTATACATATTTGTGCTCCCAGGATGAACTGAATAGGGTGACAGATGAGCTTCTGTCATTACCAGCTCTCGCAGTGTGTCATTTGAAAGAACCCAAACCCGTCCTTTAAATCTCACAATTCCATTGTCTACGGTGTAGAGCCCATTGCCCTTCTCTTCATCCTTCAACTTCCACTTCTGGAGCTGCTCAACACCAGCTTGGCTATTACGGATGCGATCTAACAGCGTGGGCTGTATGGTCAAAGAATTCAGCTTAGGAGCTCTCCATGCTGTATAATCCTCTAGTCCAAAGCTTTGTATTTCTTGCTGTAATGGTTCTGTAGCTATCAGCTGACCTACGATAGCGTTCTTCCTGCTCAAGGCGTCAGTTACAACATTCACTTTTCCTGGATGGTAGCTGATCTCGCAGTCGTAGTCTTTTACTAACTCTAACCATCTCCGCTGTTGGGATCCGGATCACGCCCCCCGGCGAGGCAGCGGAAGAACAAATAAACATGTGCCGGGAGACGATCAATACGATGAACAATTCAAAGATCTATGACATTCATAGGGTGTTTTAGTGTATACCTTGCTGGCACTTGTGCCTGGCTCCAACCGGAATTACAAGAACGCCGGCTCTTCACGGTAGGTGGCGGTAGATCCGTCAATCAGGTCCACGACCGGAATCGATCTCCCTCCAATCAGCCTGCACTAGAAGGCTGAAGGATTTTATCGCCAATGGATTCTCCTCGAAAAACTAGCCGGAACAAGTCCGGCGAGCGGCGGCGGAGGGCGGCGCACGGCGGCGGCGGCGTGAGGGCTTGGGAAGAGAGGGGGTGGCGGTTTTTTGCTTAGGGTTTGCAATAATGAGTTCTTAAGTTATGAAGTCTAGCCTTAATTAAATAGAATTAAGAATGGACTTGGACCGGCCCAACGGGCCCGGGTCCAACGGATGAACATTCAGTTCATCCCCATCACCGAGACTTCATTATAACTCTGATCGCCGATCAGATTGGACCGATCGACTCAGTTTCCAAAACTGAATACTATGATCTGAAAAACCATTTTTTAGAACCCCAGTGCAAAAAGACCGTTTCTCATCCAATCCCGACGCCTTATGACCCCAAGTGAGTCGGCAAACGAGTCAAAGTGAGACGCCTATCATGTAGAGTCTCAATGGCGTTTCGAGTCGTGAGGACTAATCAGTACAACCAAGACCTCGGACTTATCCACTCGACAAATGGTAACCTGAATCATCGACAACGATGCATCGACTCCTACATGCATCGGGGTCTCATCCAATCCCGACGCCTTATGACCCCAAGTGAGTCGGCAAACGAGTCAAAGTGAGACGCCTATCATGTAGAGTCTCAATGGCGTTTCGAGTCGTGAGGACTAATCAGTACAACCAAGACCTCGGACTTATCCACTCGACAAATGGTAACCACTTGGAAAGTCCGAACGAGGGTAGTTCGACAGATCACCAGGTCACTATCTATCTGCATGCTCAGAACATCACAATGCTCCCTACCAATGAAGCGTGGTACTTCGCATCGCAGATACTAGTCTCGAACTCGGGCGGCCTTATCCTCATTTTGACGGCCCAATCGACTAGGAACAGTTCAGAATACACAGTGACTATTAGATGTGTTTCATGATAGCCGTCATACCCACTATCACATCTAACATACACTTTAGTGTATTCTAGGTCTTTACTCAACGCAATTGTAAATCATCATACACACAATGAAAGTAAAGAATGCCATATGAATAAATGCGAATATCATATATAAAGATTGTCATATACAAGAGTCTATAAACCCACACGCCACAAGTTGGCTAGTTGGGCATCTACTCTAACATCCTCTGCCTCATGATCAGCTCCTTCTGTGTGAAAAAGTACTTCAAGCTCTTGTGATTGGTGAAGATCTTGCACTTCTCCCCTCTAGGTGATCTAAGCTGCACTGTCCTGTCCTGGAAGTCTAACAATGCCTGGTATTCATACAACCAGTCCATCCCAAGAATGATGTCGAACTCTGGCATCGGGAAGATGTTAGGACAAAATTTATGGTTTTGGTGACAAAATGACAAGTTAAATCAGGATCTTTCAGATGTTGATAACTTAAGTTGAGAATCCAGACGACAGGTTTACTCAGACGATGATCTTACAGGATTTCGATAGTTGGATTTTAGTTGTTGGGTTTTTCAGTCGCCAGCTATAGTAAATCAGACGAGGGCTATAGTGAATTAATCTTTGGTATCGAATCAAGTTACAGTGAAGTATAACCAGTTGATGGTTACAACCAGACACAAGCTTTAGTGTGTTTATAATCAGTTGCAAACTACAGTGGATTGCTTAACCAGACGCAAGCTACAGTGTTCTTATAACCAGACGCAAGAAAAAGTGATCTTGAATCAGACGCAAGTATTTGAGTGTTAGCGTATTGTGATAAAGATTGCAAAACGACTGCGTTTAAATAAGTTGGAACGACGGCGTATTGAAATCAGTCGATGGATTTCAAAACCAGTCGAGAGCTACAGTGGTTTGTACACCCAGTAGAGAGCTACAGTATTATTTAACCAGTCGAGGGTATATTGGAAACGATGTCGTTTGAATAAGTTGAAGTGACAGCATATTGGAACTGTTGGGGATCCGGATCTGCCCCCCGGCTAGGCAGCGGAAGAACAATAAACAGAGAACCGGGAGGCGATCAATATGAAAATTGATTACCATTCTACGACATTCATAGGATGTTTTAGCATGTTAACTCGCTGGCACTTGTGCCTGGCTCCAACCGTGATTACAATAATCCGGCTCTTCTCGGTAGATTGCGGTAGTTTACGCCAATCCAGTCCACGACCAGATCCGAGACTCCTCCGTCAGGCTGCACTAGAAGCCCTGACGAGATCAGCACGAACGAATACTCCTCGAAAAACTAGGCCTGAACAACTTCCGGCGAAGTGGCGACGGCGGCGGGCGGCGGCGGGAAGAAGAGAGGGAGGCGGCGTGTGCTTTAGTGCTTAGGGTTTTGTGTTGTGAGTTGTTGTATGTTGTATGTCATTAAGTCTAATAATCTCAATTATATAGACTTAACAATGGACTTGGACCGGCCCATCGGGCCCGGGTCCAAATGACGATATCCATTGCTGCGACTTCATCGTAACTCCGATCGCCGATCAGATCGGACCGATCGACTCAGTTTCCAAAACTGAATGTTATGATATGAAAAACAATTTTTCAGATCATAGCGCACGACGATGCCCAACGCTTGCGCAATCATCGTCGGCCAGTAGCGGGAGGCGACGACCAGCGCCCGAGCAACGAAACAGCATCGGTCGGCCGCTTTCGCGTGAAGCGGCGCCTAGCGTCGCCCGTGACGCTCGACCAGCAGCGCAAAGATTCACGCCGAGAGCGTCCAGCGATGCGGCCAGCAGC
>KV016295.1:433723-494616 GCA_001598015.1 Dorcoceras hygrometricum
TCCGTCCCAACGATCTGGATTCCAACCTCGTGAGCCTTCTAGGTTTGGAGTACCTTCGAGACCTCAGTTTCCGGGACCACAGCAGGCTCAAGCGAATGCCTTGACGAGAGAGCAGGCTGATGAGATACCTACGGGAGTGATTCAAGGTACATGCTTTATCTTTGATTTCCTGTACGAGTTTTGATTGACACTGGAGCATCACACTCCTTCATTTCTGAGTTGTTTGTGTATGAGCGTGGGTTGAATTCTTCCTCACTGTGTGATGTTGTTTCGGTGTCTACTCCTGTCGGTGTGAACCTGTGGTCTCGAGAGGTAGTTTTAGATTGCCTGATTAGGTTTGAGGAGCATGTTTTGATGACCAATTTGATTGTGTTGGGGATTAGAGATTTCGACTGTATTTTGGGAATGGACGTTTTATCTATCTATAAGGCTACCGTTGATTGCTTCCATGGTGTGGTGAGATTTCGCCCTGATACGGGTGAAAGGTGGGATTTCTACGGCACGGATTCGAGGTCGAAGATTCCCCTAGTGTCCGCTATGGAGATGTTTAGCCTGCTATCGCTAGGTAATGCAGGATTCATGATCTATGCACTTGATAGTTCCCAGGAGCAACGTTTAGAGTTGCGCGATATCCCCGTTGTTCGAGAGTTTCCTGACGTGTTTCCAGATGAGATTCCTGGATTCCCTCCTCGACGCGAGATCGACTTCAGTATTGAGTTGGTGCCCGGTACTGCCCCGATTTCTAGAGCTCCTTACCGGTTGGCGCCCGCAGAGTTGAAAGAGCTGAAGGAACAGTTGAGCGATCTCTTAGAGAAAGGCTTCATCAGACCGAGTATGTCGCCTTGGGGAGCTCCGATTCTCTTTGTGAAAAAGAAAGATGGCACTATGAGGATGTGCGTGGACTTTAGACAGTTGAATAAGGCCACGGTGAAGAACAAGTATCCTCTGCCGAGGATTGATGACTTGTTTGATCAGCTGCAGGGATCGGTTGTTTACTCGAAGATTGACTTGCGCTCTGGTTATCACCAGTTGCGAATTAGAGACGCTGATGTGGCAAAGACGGCCTTCCGAACTCGATATGGGCATTTTGAGTTTCTTGTCATGCCGTTTGGATTGACGAATGCCCCTGCTGTCTTTATGGATTTGATGAATCGCGTCTTCAGTGAATATATCGATCGGTTCGTTATCATCTTCATAGATGACATCTTGGTGTACTCGAGGAGCAAGAGAGAGCACAAGGAGCACTTGAGACTTGTATTGCAGAGATTGAGAGACTCGCAGCTCTATGCCAAATTCAGCAAGTGCGAGTTTTGGCTCGACAGGATCATCTTTTTGGGTCACGTGATTTCAGCACAAGGGATTTCTGTAGATCCGAGCAAGGTCGAAGCAGTGCTTAACTGGGAGAGACCTCGGAATGTTTCAGAGATCCGCAGTTTCTTGGGATTGGCCGGCTATTATAGGCGTTTCATTGAGAAGTTTTCTTCGATAGCCAGGCCTATGACGCAGTTGACTCAGAAAGATAAGAGATTTGTATGGACTGATGCGTGCGAGTTCAGTTTTCAGACGCTGAAGGAGAAGTTGACTACTGCTCCTGTTTTGGCCCTACCGTCTGGCTCCGGAGGATTTGTTGTGTGCTCCGATGCTTCTCTGAGTGGATTAGGGTGTGTGTTGATGCAGAACGGGTACGTGATTGCGTATGCGTCTCGACAGCTGAAGCCTCACGAGACGAGGTACCCGGTTCATGATTTGGAGTTGGCTGCGATAGTGTTTGCCTTGAAGATTTGGCGGCATTATCTTTATGGTGAAGAGTTTGTGGTGTACATCGACCACAAGAGCCTGAAATATATCTTCACGCAGTCGGATTTGAATATGAGGCAGCGACGCTGGATGGAATTGCTTAAGGACTTCGATTGTGAGATTCAGTATCAGCCTGGGCGTGTGAACTTAGTAGCCGACGCTTTGAGCAGAAAGACCCAGTCTGATATGTTAGCATCCTTGAGTATTTCGAAAGTTCATGAGGAGTTGAGTACTTCTGGTTGGCGATTCCAGCCGGGTGATCAGTATTTCTTCGTTTCTTCTCTTCAGGTGGAACCGCAGGTTGTGATGGACATCAGGGAGGCGCAGAGGACCGACCCCTATATCCATGAGCTGAGGATTAAGGCGCAGTCGGGTCAGTCTGATGATTTCTCTATTGCTTCTGATGGATGTTTGAGGTTCAGAGGGAGATTAGTAGTTCCGAACCTGATTGATTTGAAGGAGACCCTCATGAATGAAGCACATTGTAGTCGGTACAGTGTGCATCCAGGCGAGCGAAAGATGTACCATGCCTTGAAGTCTCACTACTGGTGGGCAGGTATGAAGAGCGACATTTCTGCTTTTGTTGCTAGATGTCTGAATTGCCAGCAGGTCAAGGCTGAGAGAATGAGACCTGGTGGATTGCTTCAGAATTTGGAGGTGCCCCAATGGAATTGGGAGCATATCGCCATGGATTTTGTGACCCATCTACCTCGATCGAGTAGGGGATGCGATGCGATCTGGGTTGTGATTGATAGACTTTCGAAGTCAGCCCATTTCATTCCCTATGATGTGAGGTGCTCGATGAAAAAGATGGCGAGATTGTACATCGACCATGTGGTTAGATTGCATGGGGTTCCGGTTTCGATAGTGTCTGACAGAGATCCGAGATTCACTTCCCGCTTTTGGAAGAGTCTGCAAGCAGCAATGGGTTCGAGATTGGCGATGAGCACAGCCTATCACCCACAGACAGACGGACAGTCTGAGCGGACTATCCAGACTTTAGAGGATATGTTGCGAGCGGTAGTGATGGATTTCAGCGTGGCTGGCAGGATTCGCTTTCCTAGTGAGTTTTCGATACACAGCTACCAAGTCACTATTGGAATGGCTCCATTTGAGGCATTGTATGGTCGAAAGTGCAGATCCCCGATTTGTTGGGAAGAAGTTGGTGAGAGACAGCTTTCTACACCGGAGTTTGTTCAGCATATGAAAGATCAAATTGATTTGATCCGGAGTAGAATGAAGGCTGCCCAAGACCGTTTCTCGAGTTATGCGAATCGTAGACGTCGACCGCTAGAGTTTGAGGTAGGCGATCGTGTGTTTCTCAAGATTTCTCCTTTCAAGAGCGTGATGAGATTCCGATTTAAAGGCAAATTGGCTCCCAGATTCGTTGGTCCCTTTGAGATTATCGAGCGGATTGGACTGTTGGCTTATAGATTGAGGCTGCCCGAGGAGTTAGCCGCGATGCATGACGTGTTTCATGTGTCAATGTTGAGAAAATATGAGCCAGATCCTTCCCATGTTTTGAGGATTGACGAAGTTGAGCTGGATTCTGCCTTGAATTATGTTGAATATCCGGTGCAGATCTTGGATAGGAAGGAGAAACAGTTGAGGAACAAGGTAATTCCGTTGGTGATGGTTCAATGGAGCAAGCATGACCGAGAAGAAGCAACCTGGGAAGTGGAAGAGAAGATGAGGCAGGATTGGCCTCACCTATTTGAACACTGATCGTGTAGAATTTCCAGGTAAATCTTTGATTTTGCTTCGTATGTTGGTGCTGATTTGCATGTTTGATGTGTTCTTCCCTGTGTCTGCCTCTGATTTCGAGGACGAAATCTCTTAAGGTGGGGAGAATGTGAGGATTCAGATTCCTAATTAGTGATTAATCGGATTTTGAGTTAGATTAGTCATGAGAATTAAGAATTTAAGATTTCGGGATTCGAATTTTGATGATATTTGCTTTGGGAAATATTTAGTTGAATTGTCCAGATTTTAGTTGGTGTTTTCGTATGAATCAGGTCGGGAAGTGTTGAGATTTAGAATGAATTTGATAGAGATCTGTTTTCCTTAAGCGCTGCGTATTTTGTCGTGAAAAGAAGAGTGAGCGCTGCGTTTGGTGTAAGCTGTTCGAATTTGAGAAGCTAGAGCGCGGTAGATCTGGTGACGTAAGCAAGTCTTATGGTGACGTAAGCAGATCTGTTGTTAGAAGCGTGTAGCGTTCATTCGAGAGTTGCGCGGCAGATCTGATGACGTAAGCAGGTCTGCGGGTAACGTAAGCAAATCTCATGCAAGAGCGTGATAGCGTGCATTTGAGAGATCTGGTGATCTGCGACATCGTTTCGTGTTTTAGCGCAAAGATCTGTTTTGAGTTTTGGCGCGAGTGTTGAGCGTGAGATCTGTTGGCCAAAACGCTGTCGTTTTATAGTTTTGCGCGAGAATCGTTTAGCGTGAGGTCTGTTTTGCTGTTGCTTTGTGCGAAAGATTTGTTCTGCAACTTTTTAAGTTGTAGATATCTATTTTTGTCGGTGTTTGACTTGTTTGGTAGCTTTTGAGTAGAGGATATTTATATGAGTGTTGATTTACACTTAGAGCATTCCAGACCCGATATTTCTTATCCTCAAACTCGAAACCCTCGATTTAGCTACTGTTCACCGTCACTTTCTATCGCCTTTTTCCCGTTGATTTCGACCTCCGTTTTTTCGAGTTCTTGGTAGCGTTGGAAACCTCTTGATAAGACCTTTCTTTTCTTACCAATATTGGAGGCTGTTTTGAGTTGAGGCGAGAGCGCGAAGCTGTTGAGCTCGGGCAGTAGGTTGCGCGCATACTCTTCCTAGCGTGAGCTTTGGGTGAGTCTTCTTTCGTTGATTTGAGCTATGTTTTCTTGTGTTAGTACCTACGTAGATGCTTGGAGCTTGAGTTTAGCTCTGGGCGTAGGTATTTGAGAGAGAATACTAGATTTGAGCTAAGATTTTAGCTACCTTGTACAGATCCAGTTTTCAGGATTTTGTGGTTTCGCTTTGCTGTGGAGTTTCAAGGGCCGTGAACTTGGGTTGGTTACTGGTCGTTGCTTGTGAAACCGGTTAAGGTAGTTTGAACAATTAAGGTACGAATTGAGCAGCCCTTAGCAGCTTTAGACGTGAACATGCTGTGATTGATGTTGTGAATCCTGCTGCTGTGAATTACGTGAATCAGTATGTGGAATGATTGAGTTACATTCTGTTTTACGTATTGTGCATTGTATGCATTGAGCATTGATATTGATTGGCATCATGCATACATATGCAGCATGTTGCATGTTTACCTGCTTTGATAGCTCTTCGTACTGAGGCTTGAACTCGTATTTGTTTCCTTCTTTGTCTTGTTGGGTCTGCGTGCTCATTTGCAGGAGCTTTAGGTAACCAAGCTGGGCAGAGTGGAAGTTCAGCTGGTCGATCCCCTCATCCCTGAGTCCCAGTTTATTTAGGATATGTATTGAACCGGGGGATGCCCCGTGTTTTATTGTATTTGGGGATATATATTTTGAATTGAATTATGTGGTTACTTGCTGTGTGAGTTTGAGTTAACTTATAATTTGAGTATCGAATATTTTGAATGTATGATTTGAAGTTCAGGCCCATATTATTTCGAAAAATTTTTAAGCCCTGATTTTTAGCTTCCGTGTTTATGCGCTTACTATGTGTTAATTGTTCAAATTAGAACGGGGCCTGACAAGAAGCCCTGACGAGATCAGCACGAACGGATTCTCCACGTCGAGTTGGCCGGAAACCAATTTTCCGGCGAAGACGGCGGCGGCGGCGGCGGGAGAAGAGAAGAGAGGGGGCGGCTAGGTTTTGGTGCTTAGAGTTATGAGTTATGAATCTTGTATTAATTAATGAAGTCATTAAGTCTAAATATATAGACTTAAAGATGGACTTGGCGTCAACAGGCCGGTCAATGATGATATATAGCAGCAAGTGGATTTTTCATTGAAACCATTTTATAGCAGTTATACTGAAAGAAAACAGACATGCATTACTGACTATATAAAGATATAAGCTAAGACATAAAACATGGTCATTTAGTTTTATGAATTACCCTCCCACTATTTTAACGATTTCACCACCCTCTAATGAAATCGAGAAAATAGGTTTCTTTAGTGGGTACACGGAGCCCAATCAGGCGACCATGGACCCGAATAATATCAGCCATCCATGACCCCTGAAAGGTAGTTTCCGATTGCAGCCGGTGCAACCTCCATGTATTTACCTCACGTCCAGTAAGGGCCCAATACTATGACGCCGTTTACTATCACGTGTCAAGATTGACCCATCAATGTTGAGTCGTGAAGGACGGTCCCCTTAACGTCCCCAATAATATGAGCCAACGTTAAAGGGAGTTCCGACCGACTCACAACAATTGTCAATGACGTGGACAGCTTTCCGGCATACATGACCCCCTCAATAATATGAGCCGGGCTATGTATACGGGTAGCATCGACGTACACCCATTGTTGATGGAAGGTAGGGTTAATTTAAACAATTTTAAATACCCTTTAGTTTATCGAATAAACTTTTATCTTGATATGAGTTTTAAATCAAATTTAAAACGAGGGATTTTATTTTTGAAAATATTTTGGTCTCATGCATATTTAAATCAAATTTAAAACATGCAAACATGCGGATTCATTTAATCTATATATCAAATATATAAATAACATTGGGATGATCGATCGCGAGAGCTATGCGGTCCGTGGTTGCCAGCCACGGACCTGGGTCTAATCCTAGGGGTAATGCAATATGCAATGCAATCCTATTACAATGCTTTCCGGTTTTACAGATCTTCGGTCTTCAATATCTTGATCGTCATCTCCACCGTCTTCGGATGTTTTCCCACTAAATCTAGTAATTTACATTTAAATCTACTATGACAGATAAGGGATACATTTATCAAGGGGTGGGAACGGGCCACAAACAGGCCCACTTTAAATGATAATCAATATATAAAAAAAAAACCGAAATCAAATAAAACCTATTGCATACACCTAACACATTGGGCACGGCTCTCGATCACCCCAATCATGCAATTAATATAATTAACATGCATAATTTAAATAATCTAATTATTTATCGTAAAATCATATTCTAATTACGAAATCGTATTTTATAATAAAATCGTATTTTGCCGATAAAACAATTTTAATCAACAAAATCATATTTTATTACAAAATCATATTTCATAATTAAAATCACATTTTACTTATTTTAATTGTATTAAATTGGGTTTAAAACAATTTTAGGCCCAAAAACTTAAAATTTCAAAATCGATCAAAACCGGGCCCGACATCGCATACCGGCCCGAAAACTTCACGGGCTGCCCGGGACAGGCCCGAACTAAACCCTAGAAGAAATCAGACCATCACGACATCGCCGGGAACTTCGCCGGAGCGCCGGCCGGCGCCACCACCACGAAGATCGCGGCGGCGGCGCACGACGCCACGCGCAACATCGCGCGCCCGGCGCGCATCGTGCGCAGCAGCACGCCGCAAGAATCGCACGACATCTCGGCCAGCACACGCGCGGGACACGCGACCAGTGCGAAATCAATCTTCCAGTCGCAAGATTTTAAACAAGGATGAAGAAATTTCAGGCGCAAGCGATAAAGAAATTCAAATACGATTGTTTACTCAAATTGGAAAAGATTAACAGAATCGTACAAATTGCCTGGAATTTAGGAGACAATTTTGGGTAAATAGTACGCATTCACAGAGGTTATTGCACAGATATGGAAATCGACAAATTAGCTCTGACAGTGTGCAATTTACCTTGTAGTGGAGCAGAGAATACGGTTATGAATTATCAGAATTTCAAAAAGGATTTTGTTTCCTTAACAGATGAAAATGACCGTTGAGCGAAGACTATAAATACCAGCAGTTTTGATTTGAAGAGGATCCTTCGCTCTCGCTATTGCAAAAACTCTGCCAAATTGAATTGTCGAGCTATTCGTTGTTGAAGCATTCTCACAAAGCTCAAAGAATTGAAGAACACAACCATTGTTATTCATTGATTTACCTTCAAGTCATCCTCTGGTTCATAGTGTTGAATCGTGTTTCCTTGTTTAGAAACCAGAGGATTTACAGTACTCACATGCGTGTATTCAGTGTTGTAATCATTTGATTGAGTCTGTAAGAAACGTGCTCTTAAAAGCCGTTTGAAAATATTGATAAGTGTTGTAAACCAGCAGCTGCGTCTGCGTGGATTGTTGTGGAGATACTAGGAGTTCATACAAGTGAGGCTTGTGTGATCGGGTGTCTGCAGAAGGACTGTGTACATCAAATCTTCTAGTGTATCCTTCCTGAAAAAGGAAGAAGGGGAGACGTAGGATATTAATATCCGAACTTCCAGAAACAAACTCTTGACCCTACTCTTTACATTTACGCACTTATTTATTTATAGCTTACTGTTCACAAATTAATCGGCTTCATTCCACACTTTTTAGTTAGCCGAGAGATTTGCATTCAACTGAGATAAGCAGCGCGTGTAAAAAGTTTTGAAAAGAATTTGAAAAGTTTAAAATTGAAGGAGTTCATTCAACCCCGTTTGATCCTATTTTTGGGACCATCAATTGGTATCAGAGCAGGCGTTTCTCAGTTATTGAACAGTATTTGTTTGTGCGTTATTTTATAAATATGTCTACTTCTCAAAACAAGATTCCTTTGTTCTCCAGGGAGGACTACGATGATTGGAAGATTCGCATGCAGGCGCATCTGGCTGCTATGGATGATGAGATGTGGACTGTTATTACTGAAGGGCCATTAAAGATAATGAAGCCTAATCTGGCGGTTCCTATAACAAGTGGCGAGCCTCAGTTTCTTGAGAAAGCCAAACATGAATATACAAATGATGACAAGAAGAAAGCTAACTTGGACAATGTGGCCAGGGACATCCTATATAAGACGCTGGACAAGGACAAAAACATGTTCAGCAAAATCAAAACCTGTGCACAGCCAAAGACATCTGGGAAAAGCTGGTCCAGATATGCGAAGGAAGTGATGAGACGAAGGAGAACAAGCTGACGGTTGCTCAACAAAAGTACGAGTCCATCAAAATGAAAGACGGCGAAACAATGACTGAATTTGACGAGCGCTTCAATGCAATAGTGATCGAGCTGAACAGTCTGGGAAAAGAATACAGCAACAGAGAGTTGGTGCTGAAAGTGATGAGAGCATTGCCCAGAGAGTGGGACGTAAAAAATATGGCGATGAGGGAATCAAAGGATTTGAACAAGCTGGAGCTTCACGATCTGTTCGCAAACTTAAAGGCATATGAATTTGAACTCGAGACAAGATCTGAAGTACCATCAACCTCCCAGCCGACGAAAGCTTTAGCAGCAACTACAACGAATGAACAGTGCTCTCCCAGCACAAGCAAATCTGCAGAACAATTCAGCGACGACGTTATGTCCCTCTTCGTAAAGAATTTTGGGAAATTCATGAGAAGATCTTTCAACCCTTCCTCTCCTTACAGTAATCTTCATAAATCTGATAAAGTAAGTGCTGATATGAAATGCTTTAACTGTGATAGTCCAGGGCACTTTGCAGCTGACTGCAATAGGCCAAGGAAGGAGGATCGATCCAAAGACGACAAGAGATCAGCTGATAGATACAAGCGAGATGATAAGAGAGCTGATGATAGATATAAGGAGGATCGATACAACAGAGATGAAAAGAATGATGATAGAGCTGTGGACAGATCCAAGGAGCGATCCAAGGATAGGCGAATGAGGATGAAAAGTGACAAGAGACCCAGCCGCAAGCATGACCGTAAAGTGTTGATGGCTGAGGAAAGTACCAAGAGCTGGGCAGACACTGACTCAGACTCATCCAGCAGCAGTTCTTCTTCAAGTGACAGTGAACAGGAGGAAGTTCATTGTCTCATGGCTGACCAGATGGCTGATGACGAGGTATTCGATTTTTCCAATGTTGAATTTACACGAGAAGACCTTGTCACAGCACTAAATGACATGGTCAAAGAGTACAGGAAGCTTTCTCACTCATTCGAGGAAGTGAAAGCTGAAAATGCTGATTTGAAAAATAGCTCAGTCGAAACCAAGTGCTGTTGAACTTGGTGACACTGAAAGTTTGAAAATCGAGCTAAGTAAGCTAACAGCTGAGAATGATGTGTTGAAATATGAGACCAGTGAGCTCAAAGCTGAAATCGAAATATTGAAGCACGTAGTGAGCGCCTGGAATCGGTCTTCTCGATCTCTTCACAAACTGCACGAGAGTAAAAAACTAGCCAATGATAAGTCTGGTTTGGGATTCAATAGTAGTGAATGCAGTGAAGGAGAGACAAGTACTCAATCACAATCAGCATATGACAAGTTCAATAAAATGAGCTTTGTCAAAGCCAATGTGATATATGATTGTCTTGAGTCGATAACATATGATGACCAGAACTCTCCCAAGTTGAACGATAATGGAAAAGCTGGTATTGGCTTTTCAAAACCGGAGAGCTCCAAGCCTAGCTGGCTAAAGAACAAACTGGACAAAGACAAAGCGAAAGCTGGTCAAAAACCGTTTGCTCCTAACCAACCGTGGCGTAGCTCAAAGAAGGTAAAAACTGGTTGGAAAAATACTCAGCCAAGGAGAGATTCATATAGTCAAAATGTGAAATCAAAACTCAACAGATCTCATCTTAATTATGCACAGACTTTTGTGGATCCGAATACTGGGAAAACTGTGAAAGTAATTCAAGTATGGTCCCGAAAGGGGTAATCCAATCTGGACCCAAGTAAAATTGGGTACCAAAATTTGCTTGTATAATTGTAGGGTAACAGGTACAAAGCTATTGAAGACGCAATTATTTGGTATTTGGACTGTGGGTGCGCACGCCATATGACAGGAAACCCAAAGCTGTTTACAGATGTTTTTCCACACAAAGGAGCGAAAATAATCTTTGGTGATAATGCACGCGGTACCACTGTGGGTAAGGGTAAGCTTACCCATGTTAACATTTCTATCTCAGATATATTGGTTGTTGATAATCTTAGCTATAATTTGATAGTATCAGTCAGCTATGTGACAAAGGTTACATAGTTAACTTTCACAACACACGTGCACAGTTCAGAACTCAAATGGTCTGACTGTATTGGTACGTCAATTGGTCTGACTGTATTGGTACGTAAACGTTCGGGGAATACCTATGTTATCGATTGGTCAGAGTAGTTTAAGTCTGAACAGCTTTGTCTTACAGCTGACTCTTCCAAGAGTTGGTTGTGGCATCAACGAATGAACCATTTAAACTTCAAAACCCTTGCTAAGTTGAGTGAGCATGATATGGTCTCTGGTATGCCCAAATTAAAATTTTCTAAGGATAAGATCTGTGCAGCTTGTCAGCTTGGTAAGCATATTAAATCAACTTTCAAAAATAAAGGCAGAAAACTTTCTTCCCATTGCCTTGAGCTTTTACATATGGATCTTTTTGGTCCTATTTCAGTAACAAGCTTAGGGGGAACGTCCTACACCCTTGCAATAGTTGATGATTTTTCAAAATATACTTGGGTGTTGTTTTTAAAAGCAAAATCTGAAACCGTCGACCAACTGATACGCCTTTTAAAACGTTTACAAAATGATAGATCTTGTTCAGTCAACCGGATAAGAAGTGATCGCGGTACTGAGTTTCTAAATTTTAAATTAACTTCTTATTTGGAAGATTTAGGAATAAAGCATGAGCTTTCAGCAGCTAGAACTCCTCAGAAAAACGAGTTAGCTGAAAGGAGAAACCGCACCTTAAAAGAAGCTGCTAGATCTGTGATTGCTTATTCTGGTATCTCTCAAAAATTTTGGGCAGAAGCAGTTAACACAGCGTGTTACACTCAAAACAGATCTATGATTAATAGGATGCACGATAAAACCCCATATGAGATCTAGAATGGCAAGAAACCTGATATTTCTTATTTCAGGGTGTTTGGGTGTAAATGTTTCATTCATAACAATGGCAAGAAGCATCTAACAGCTTTTGAACCAAAATCTGATGCAGGTATCTTTTTAGGTTATCAGCTGTGAGCAAAGCATATAGAGCGTTCAACACCCGAAGCTTAACAATTGAAGAATCTGCTCATGTGGTATTTGATGAAACCAGCTTTAAGTCCAATTCAGATGCAAGTTTACATGACTTGTGTTCACGTCTGGAGTCAACAAGTCTTGAGGAATCAGACGACGACGATGTGCCGCAAAGATATTCAGCTGAGGAAGAACAACCAGCAGTGGTCACTACGCATAACAATGTTCAACAGGATCTGACAGGTAATCCAGTAGTTATTAATATAACTAACAAGGACCAGTCGCAGGATCCAAATGCCCAAGTGCACCAGCTGCTGGAGGTGTTGCGACAAGTGTTCAACAAGACGACAATAAATCAGACGTTGCGCCAACGAACATTGAGAAACCAGACATAGCGCAACCAGTCGCAAGCATCACAAGATCAACGTCTGGACATCCAGCTGCAAGCATGTCTTCACCAACGACTGGTCAACCAGTCGCAAGCACTTCTTACCAGTTGGAAGCAGACGCACAAGCCAGCAATGCTCCACATCTAATGGCGTCTGCTGATCCAGTCATTGCAAGCCATCCAGCAACTCAGGGGGAACAAGGATAAAATCCCATTGGACTTAATCTCCGGTGGAACAGAAATCATCCACCTGAGCAAGTCATAGGTAACTTCGAATACCCCGTTCGCACACGAGGCCAGCTATCTCAGTATGATCATTTTGATGCTGCATTTCTATCACATATAGAACCTAAGCAGATAGATGAGGCCTTAGCAGACCCAAGCTGGATAGATGCAATGCATGAGGAACTAAATCAGTTTAAGCGTAATAAAGTATGGCAACTTGTACCTAGACCTAAAAATCATCCAGTAATAGGAACTCGATGGGTCTTTAGGAATAAACTGAATGAAGATGGCGTGGTGACTAGAAACAAAGCTAGGTAAAGGGTACTTCCAATGTGGGTCTTTGGTATCCCAAAGACTCAGGCTTTCAACTAATTGGTTATAGTGATGCAAATTACGCAGGATGCAGGATTGATCGCAGGACCACAAGTGGAACATGTCAATTCTTAGGGGATCGACTGATCTCCTGGTTCAGTAAGAAGCAAACGTCAATTGCCACATCAACAGCTGAAGCAGAGTACCTCGCTGCTGGCAGTTTTTGCGCTCAAATCTTCTGGATTCAACATCAATTGAAGGATTATGGCATTGATGCTTCCGAAGCTCCTATTCTCTGTGACAACACAAGTGCGATAGCGATTACCCAGAACCCTGTGCTGCATTCGAGAACCAAACACATCGACATCAGGCATCATTTCATCAGAGACCATGTGCTAAAGAAGGACGTCCGGTTGGAGTATGTGTCGACGGAGCAACAAGTTGCTGACATCTTCACCAAACCTCTGCCCGACGCTAAGTTTTCTTATTTTAGAAATGTTTTAGGTCTCCTTGAATTGCCTTGATTGTCTGGGCATTAACATTTGCAGGTTGTTAGCCATCGCTTCACCCAGTTGCAAGTCACGTGTTCAGGGGGAACAGTAGACAATCAGCTGAGGGAAGCATTTTGTGTTAAGAGTATACCAGTCGTAGAATATACCAGTCGCAGAGTATACCAGTCGTAGAGTATACCAGTCGCAATGTATACCAGTCGCGTATATACCAGTCGCGGTAAGTACCAGTCGCAGGGGGAACCAAGATCTGGATTGTTAAGTGTGACGTCGTCTGAATATGTTGCGTCTGGATACACTCAGATGTTACATATATACAGTCGATACTTATTTGTGACCAGATTTTGCCTAGAGATACATTAAAACCAGCTGCGAGGTTGTAAAACCAGACGCAGCAGTTGTGATTTAATAATTTTGGCTACGCGCTCTCTACGATTAAAATATTTATTTTGCAAATATCTTTTAGAAATTATTTTGTTCAATTAAATATTTTGAGAATATCTTTTTAAATCATGAGGCCCTAGCTGACCCAAGCTGGATAGACGCTATGCAAGAAGAGTTAAATCAATTTGAACGTAATAAAGTATGGAAACTTGTACCTAGACCTAAGAATCATTCAGTAATAGGAAAACGTTGGGTCTTTAGGAACAAACTTGTACCTAGGCTGGTAGCACAAGGTTTTAGGCAAATATAAGGGATGGATTTCGATGAAACTTTTGCACCAGTAGCAATATTAGAGGCCATACGCATGTTCCTTGCATATGCTGCATATAACGACTTCAAAGTCTTTCAGATGGATGTCAAGAGTGCCTTTCTAAATGGCGTCTTGACAGAGAAAGTGTATGTTGCACAACCTCTTGGCTTCATAGATCATACACATCCAGACTTTGTTTACAAACTGGATAAAGCTCTCTATGGGTTGAAGCAAGCACCCAGATCTTGGTATGACACACTCACTAAATTTCTACTTGAGCATCAATTCACTATAGGAACAGTAGATAAGACATTGTTTAAATTTGTTAAAGATGATAATATCCTGTTAGTTCAAATATATGTCGATGACATTATCTTTGGGTCATCTAACCCCAAGCTGTGCAAAAAGTTTTCTAAGTTGATGCAGGACAAGTTCGAGATGAGTATGATGGGGGAGCTGACGTTCTTTTTGGGCTTACAAGTTCGCCAGTTGGAGAATGGTATATTCATCAACCAGGCAAAATATACAAAAGAACTGCTAAAGAAATTTGGAATGGAAAATAGTTCAGCAGCAGCGACTCCCATGAGCTCTACTTTTTATATCATTTTCAAAAATAGTACGCGTTACTGGATGATTGACACGTGTCTTTGTCATCATTCCAAAAGTCACATCTACACCGTTCCCTAGTTTGTAACTTTTCGTATTCCATATATATTACGGTACACTGTTCATTGTCTTTTACCTTGCAAATTTGTTTTCTCGTACTCTCGTATTCTCGTACTCTCTTGCGTATACTTTTCAGGCATTCTTCACTCACTTTTCGACAACAATGGCATCATCCCTAGTCAGCAACAACCATCACATAGATTTTGATTCTGTTTTTGACATGGACGATGCGGGTTTAGCACAGGTGTTTGAAACTTTGATTGCGACGGGGTTAAGGAACTTTTTGGGTTGCCCCGCCGTATTCTATAAGGAAGCTCTGTTAGAGTTCTTTACAAATGGTTCAGTTAGAGAAGACGGAATGGTTTTCAGCACCATTAGGGGCACAACTGTTGAGATTTCTGAGAGTTTGTTTGCGACAGCGTTCGATTTTCCGACTGAGGGTTTAACGGATTTGTCTGATGTTCCTAAGAATCTTGTATTTGATGCACGCAGTCTGTTTTCCGAATCAAAGGAGCAAGTAAGCATCTCTTGTCTGAAAAAGGAATTGAAGATTCAATATCGCCTATTGCACGATATCCTGGCAAAGACACTCTTTGTCAAAGCGGGGTCCTTTGATGCGGTAACCCGTGATAGATTCCTATTGATGACGGCTATCACGTTCGACGTGAAAGTTAACTGGAGCAATCTCTTGTTTGGGGTGCTGCAGGGCATGGTAACGCCTGGTTCTAGGCAGGCGAAGGGTTTTGCAATACAAATTGGTGTTCTTTTGCAAAATGTGCAGGGATTGGTGTTAGGGGAATCAAAGGGGTTTCCCAAATCAAGGATTCTTGATGCAAAAACAGTACACCGGTTCGTTCATATTAATGAAAAAGTTGGATTGGACGAATCTGCAGCCTCTTCAAGGGTAAAGAAAACCCCTGTAAATAAGGTTGTGTCTAAGAAGAGACAAGTTGGTGCTGGTGAGGAGGCACCGGTGATGAAGAAGAAGAGAACCACCAAGGGTAAACCTGTGGTTATTGCTCAAGAGGTCGTGCCTCTTCAAACTGTTGAAGCTATTGAAGTTGATGAACCAGTTCCTGCGTTTGTGGAACAACCAGCTGTGGTACCAGTTGTTGAGGGTACGACTGAGGATCTGGACGCTGTTATTGAACAAATTCTACATCAACTAGATACAGTCGGTGCAACAGATGGTGGAGAACACCCAGCTCCAACAACCAAAGAATCCATCCCATGGTTTGATCTCCCTGTTTTTCTTGCTAGACGTGAAGCTGAGGGATTCGTTGGGTCATCAAGTGATACAGATGAGGATCTTATTGCTGATCAACCCATTTTCCATTTATTTCCTGATGCAGGGGACCAGCCCCATGTTTCCGAAATAGTGGTAGAAGGAATGACTGATGATGAGTTATTATCCATTGAGGAGCATCAGGCCCGTATACCCTTCAATGCATCTCTTCCTTCTACTCTTGCTCCAACCATCACTCCAATCAGGTTTGGACAAGGGATTGAGTTCCGAGAAGTTGACGCATACAAGGCTAGTCTACCGTAGATTGATGCTTCTGATAAAGGAAAAGGGATTTTAGTTGAAGATGGTGTTCAGGGGCATCCGGACCGGGAAATTTTCTCTCCGATCTGTGCTGACATTGAGTTCTTGATTGCGTTACATGAAAAAGTGATTGAGGATGTTTCTATCTTTGTGAGTTCTTTCAGTTTGCGCAAATTGGCCACTCTACAATCGGAGGATATTTTTGCCAAATAAGGGCAGGTTCTCTCGTGGGCAGAGACAGACTCGAGTTTTGTTGCCATTCAGCGGCGGAGACTCATCATTGCTAAATATAGAGAACTGCTACTCCGCAAGTTTATAGAGGCCAGGCGGACGAATTTTGTCTCTGGTACGCCGACTTAAGCGATTGATCTGAAAGTATTGAAACTACTGGGTGCTGCTCACCTCTTTGCCTTGAAAGATTTATTGCGGCACATGAGAGAGCACCAGCTGGAGTGGACACGGCCGTCCAGTTCTAGTTTGTTCGAGGGCCCTGTCATTGATCGAGGTTTCTTCATACCTCCAAATCATCACTCTATCACTTCCAAGTGTTGGATACGAGCGAAAATTATGGTGGATGGGTCGTGGCTTATCCTGGAAGGGGTTGATTACTGGAGACCCATCAATCTGAAAGTATTGAAACTACTGGGTGCTGCTCACCTCTTTGCCTTGAAAGATTTATTGCGGCACATGAGAGAGCACCAGCTGGAGTGGACACGGCCGTCCAGTTCTAGTTTGTTCGAGGGCCCTGTCATTGATCGAGGTTTCTTCATACCTCCAAATCATCACTCTATCACTTCCAAGTGTTGGATACGAGCGAAAATTATGGTGGATGGGTCGTGGCTTATCCTGGAAGGGGTTGATTACTGGAGACCCATCAATATACCAGTGAACTCCAGACATTGGGAGGCGCTGCCCCAATGACCCTACCTTGATGATCTTGCCCCACTCTGTGTTTTTGTTGAACCAGTCCAAGACATTGATTCCAGGCCTTCTCTTTCAAGGGCTATTAGTATTGTTTGGGCTGAGATCTGTATGGAAGCTGTTCAATTTTCTCTTCTTGGCAGTCTACGACCAGTTGGGTCAGTAAATTTTTGCAGGGATCTTGTTGTTCGCGGTTCCGTTGTTGAGGTTATAGAGACGCTACCAAATCATTTTCGTCGTATTATTCGACAGGGTATAGATTGCAACTGTTTTGTTGATTTTGTTGTACAGTTGGATTCAGTAGAGATACATGAAGTTGATGTACAGGGTATTGACGAGGTAGACCTGGTTTCTTCTGAGGATTCTACAGTGTATCGTTCTCCCTCTCCGATTTTTCAAGAAACCGATTCTTTTGATTCTCCAGTGCACCTTAATGGAGATGATATTCCCTTGGAGGAAAATGTGAATGTTCAGACTACGCTTCCAGCTACTACTGTCGATCTTTCTCCTCTTCTGGATGATCTGAAAACTTCTCTCTCCCAGCGTATGGATGATGCTCATAGTGATATTTTATCTAGACTCCACACCATTGAACGAAGTCTTCAAAACACTCTGGGACACCAAAATGACTACTTCCGAAATCTAATACTGAGTGCTAGACAAGAAGGACAAACTCAAGATGATCTTCAGATACTTCATCTCAATGAATTGAAGAAAACTGTTATGGCGCAAAGTGTCACTGCTGATACAGATTCGTTGGCAATCAGGAACAGGTTCAACGCGCTTGATGCTAAAATTCTTTTATTGGATGGGCAGATTGCTGCTATCAGGATTGAACAATTAGAATTCCAAGAAAAATGGCAGCAGATTTTCTCAGCCTCTCCACCCAGATTGGAGATCTCGTCGACTACATTCGTGGCGGTGATGCCAAAAAGGGGGAAGGAAGCAGCAGTCGCCGCCCTCTACCTACTCCTGTTAACCAAGGTGAAAGCAGTGGTAATGTTATCAGAACTACAGAGATTATCTCACAAACAGACATTGACACTGCACAACGAGATATCATGGAAAGAATGATGAGGGCTGACAGAGAAATAGATAGAGAGAGAAGAGAAAGAAGGCAAAGTATAAGCGGATCGTATAAGAGGAGAAGAGGATATTAGTTAGGATAGAACTTGTACAAATCTTTTGTACTTTGTTAAGTTAATGAAATTTGTTTTCAGCAGTCGTTGTTCATTTATCTCGACTGCTAAGTTTGTCATCACCAAGAGGGGAAATTGTTAGGACAAATTTATGGTTTTGTGATAACAAAATGACAAGTTAAATCAGGATCTTTCAGACGTTGATAACTTAAGTTGAGAATCCAGACGACAGGTTTACTCAGACGATGATCTTACAGGATTTCGATAGTTGGATTTTAGTTGTTGGGTTTTTCAGTCGCCAGCTACAGTAAATCAGACGAGGGCTACAGTGAATTAATCTTTGGTATCGAATCAGTCGCAAGTTACAGTGAAGTATAACCAGTTTATGGTTACAACCAGACGCAAGCTTTAGTGTGTTTATAATCAGTTGCAAACTACAGTGGATTGCTTAACTAGACGCAAGCTACAGTGTTCTTATAACCAGACGCAAACAAAAGTGATCTTGAATCAGACGCAAGTATTTGAGTGTTAGCGTATTGTGATAAAGATTGCAAAACGACAGCGTTTAAATAAGTTGGAACGACGGCATATTGAAATCAGTCGATGGCTTTCAAAACCAGTCGAGAGCTACAGTGGTTTGTACACCCAGTCGAGAGCTACAGTATTATTTAACCAGTCGAGGGTATATTGGAAACGATGTCGTTTGAATAAGTTGAAACGACAGCGTATTGGAACCAGTCGAGAGCTACAGTATTTTGTGAATCCAGTCGCTGGAATAACGCACGCATTAAAGAAACTCTGCCAAATTGAATTGTCGAGCTTTCGCTATTGCAAACACTCTGCCAAATTGAATTGTCGAGCTATTCGTTATTGAAGAATTTTCAAAAAGCTCAAAGACTTGAAGAACACAACCATTGTTATTCATTGATTTACCTTCAAGTCATCCTCTGGTTCATAGTGTTGAATCGTGTTTCCTTGTTTAGAAACCAGAGGATTTTACAGTACTCACATACGTGTATTCAGTGTTGTAATCATTTGATCGAGTCTGTAACAAAAGTGCTCTTAAAAGCCATTTGAAAATATTGATAAGTGTTGTAAACCAGCAGCTGCGTCTGTGTGGATTGTTGTGGAGATACTAGGAGTTCATACAAGTGAGGCTTGTGTGATCGGGTGTCTGCAGAAGGACTGTGTACATCAAATCTTCTAGTGTATCCTTCCTGAAAAAGTAAGAAGGGGAGACGTAGGATATTAATATCCGAACTTTCAGAAACAAACTCTTGACCCTACTCTTTACATTTACGCACTTATTTATTTATAGCTTACTGTTCACAAATCGGCTTCATTCCGCACTTTTTAGTTAGCCGGGAGATTTGCATTCAACTGAGATAAGCAGCGCATGTAAAACGTTTTTGAAAAGAATTTGAAAAGTTTAAAATTGAAGGAGTTCATTCAACCCTCCCCTTCTGAACTCCTGTACATGTTTTGATCCTATTTTTGGGACCATCAGAAGACTATCAAATTTGTGAATATTGTGCAGTCCTGCAACACCATCTCAATATTCTTGAAAATTCTGGTTGTACGTAGTTCTTCTCCTAACGGGATCGTCACTAGTAGTTGCTCTGTCAAGCTCTCCTGAGCTATACTCATCCAAAGTACAAACGTTTCCGAAATAACGGAGTGAGTTGCTCCTGAATCAACTAGCGCAAGGGTGTATACACCTAAAACCATTACTCTACCTGCGACAGATCGCGCATGCAAAGGCTCTAATCGTTCTATTCGCAAGTTAAGATCAGGTCCTAATCGCTAAGTAGCACAGGTCTAGTATCTACATTCCTCAAAATTCGAAGGGTGAAGCGCGAAGTTACCTGTGATCAACATGGTTTCGGGGTCGAATTCCTCTGCCTGCATGACGTAGACTCTTTTGGTAGCAGGATGCTTCGCTTGGGGGCACTGGTAGATCGTATGCCTCGGCTGCTTGCACTTATAGCAAACTCCAGTTTCTTTCAATCACTTCCCAGCATGTTGATGTCCACAGTTTGGACAAGTAGGTCTCTCTGTCGGAGCTCCGGGCTTTGGAAGCTGTTGTTTCAGCAGCTTTTCTGCTGGATTAGCGTCCTTTGCCGCTGGCCTTGGTGCTCCTAAAAATCATGTGGGTTACTAACTCGCCTAACGGGGTAGTTATACTAGCGAAACTATACTAACCTTGATATGGTTGATGTCCAGCGAATGGCCTCTTGGCCTGATTTTGCTGCTGACACTGATGAAATGGCCTCTTCCTCTGTGCCTCAAAGCTTATATCCTTCAGTGTTTGATCTGACCTGAAGGCCCTCTTTATAGCAGCAGCGTAATTTGTAGGATTCGCCATCAGAACATCTCGACGGACGAAGGGCTCAAGCCATCCAGAAAGTGTTGCAGCTTCTCTGTTGGGTCATTAGCGATCAGAGGCGAGAAGTGACAACCTCTGTCGAACATCTTTACATGCTCCGCCACTGTCATATCTTCCCGGTAGGATTCCTGAATTCCCTCTTCAGCCTGGCCTGGACATCAGGAGTGAAGTACTTATCATAGAATATCCTTTGAAATCAGTCCAATCCGGTGTGTCCATGTCCAAAGCTTTCTTAGCTCATTCCCACCACAAGGAAGCAACCCCCTTAAGCTGGAAAATGGCACAGCTGACTCTGGCCGCATCTGCCAGTCCCATATACCGAAAGATGGTCTCCAATGATCGAACCCACTCCTCAGCAACCATTGGGTCAGTGGAACCAGCGAACTCCGGTGGTCCCATCTTACGGAACTTATCGTACGACATCTCTACTCTGGCAATCTGCAAAGTCCCGGCAATCTGTCTCAATATCTAAGCAAGTCCCGCCAAGACCCGTTCACTGGAGCTGAGTGGGGATGGCGGTGGAAGTGGAGTCTCCTCACTGGAACTATGGGGTGGAGGTTGAGGTGATGGGGCTTGACGTCTAGGAGGCATCTGGGGTTTGTAACAAATTTCACTACCTAATTTCAACATGCCTCAAAGACGATAGAAGTATTCAAATATCTAGTCTCATAATATAAACACATCAACACCCTCGAAGTAATAAACCTCAAATAATAATAAAAGAAACTAGTATCTAAAGCAGTCAAACACTAAGACTTACAGACTTCGAGGCGCGACTCCCTGAGTTTTCCTGCAGTCAGCTGTAGGCACAACCCAAACCAGGACTGTAATGCCCAGATATTTTAGAGTCCACAAATTAGAAAGTTATGAGATTGAGGGATTACAATGCTATTCTATTTAACTCTTGATTTAATCGAGTTTCAGATTTCAGATGTTAGAATGCGATTGCAGCAGCTGTTTAGCCGATTATAGCAAGTCGATCGAATCCTTTTGTTTTAACTAAAATCGTTCGGTTTCCATGTGCATCATTTTATTTTAAAACAGAGTACGCTTTTAGGATATTTGAGAATCTTGATTAAATGCGTTTCTTCTCTATTCATTTACAATATATATATATATATAGGATGTTAGATGCTTCATGCATCATTATCTTCAAATCAAATTACTTTTAAGCGGTGCTCTCTCTCAAGAAACCAAACAAAAGACTTTTAAAGTTTTTCGAAGGAGACGATCGGAGTGTTAGTGGTTGGCTGGATTTCTACTGCGGTTGTGTTCAAGAATTCAGGCAAGTAAACTCTGTTTCTTGCTCACTCAGTGAAAGCATATATTCAATTCTGTTTGCATGTTTATATGAGATTTTAAAGAAAGGAAGATGGCTTCGGCTGTTCTTCAAAAGGTTCAGAAAAATTCATGCTCTGTTTTTATTTAAGTTGCGTTTTACTGTATTTTGATCCGGAAATGTTTTAGAAAATGGTTTGATGATGTTCGTCCATAGTTTCCTGAGTTTTCCAAAGAAATTCCATCGAAGTAGCTTATTCGATTATTTCCAGAAATTTCTTCAGATATTTTGAATTCTTCAGACAAAGGAAAACCATAGTCATTCACCTAGTTAAGTCTGAAATCTGGTTCTTATACCACGACTGATATTTCTTTGTTGAAAATATTCTAAGTATAGATTTCAGCTGTTGCATTGTTTTCGTTCAGTCGTTGCGATCAGCAGTCGCACTATTTCATGTTCAGCTGTTGCACGTTTTATTGTTCATCAGCTGTTGGTTCTCAGCTATTGCATTATTTCGTTGTCAGCTGTTGCATTTTTTTATGATTCAGCTGTTGCCTTTGTATGTGTTCAGCTGTTGTTTAATTCATGACCAGCTGTTGACTTCGTTTGTTGTCAGCTGATGTATTAATTCATATTCAGCTGTTGGTTTTGTTCATCAGCTGTTGGTTTGTTCAACAACTGAAATTCTTTATTTAAGTTGCGTTGACTCAGACATTAACCAACAGATAGTTACTGTTCATTTCTTCAACAGATAGTTACTGTTCATTTCTTCAACAGATAACGAAATTCCAGAATCTGATTCCTTATTCTTTTCCGCTTCATTTCAAAAGAATTATTTGATTCAATTGAACAGATTTGAGAGCTTTTATTCAGTTTTCATCTTCGTAAGTTTTACAGAGAAATCCCTTGAAGTTCCAGAACATCATTGAACATAGAAAACCAGTAAATCGTACGAGGAAGAAAGAAAACAGATTTTAAGAAAGAAAAGAAAGAGCCGAACATGTTTTAGAAAATGTTTTAAGTTATGACAACAAAGATGGTCCCCAGAGGAAGGGTGAGTTCACGGCTGACGAACCGTGTGCCCTTTAAACAGAGGAAGGTTCAGGTGTATAGGTCGACGGATCTGTATATCCCTTCACCATGAGCCATAGTGCTAAGAGACTGATATCAGGAGTTTGATCAAACTAATTGGACCAAATGTTTAAAGTGTTGTCATAATTTCAGAAAATAGAAAGAAGAGCGCTCTAGAGTATGTTTAAAGAAAATGTTTTCGGCATATATGTTTATGCTTTCAGTTTTTATCATATTTCTTAGATATGTTATTGCGCTTGTTCATTCTAAAGCGTATTCAGACTTCAGTTATGTATTCAGATTTCAGATTCCAGTTACAGTTTTGAGCTTCTATTGCATGATTTTGTTATTCCAGATTTTACCTGCTGAGCCTTTGGCTCACTAGTTTTCATTGAGTGCAGGTAATGAGCAGTAAGGAGCTGGATGGAGAGTGGCTGGTTGGACAGTGGTGTTTATCGTGGACATCTTTCGTTGTTCTCTTTAGACTTTGTTTTGTTGTACAGAAACTTCAGCTGTAGTGTTTTTGTATTATAACAGATTCCTAGTTCAGTTAAACAATAGAAATCCGTTTAGACTTCTATTTATACTTATTTCAAATTTCTATCACCTGTTGTATCAGTTCCGCGTATGTTATTACGATCAGCCGAGGATTTAGTTCCGTGTTTTGTACACCCTTGCAGCTGATTTTCTTCACTGGTTATGAAAAGTGTTTATCAGATTTTGGTATTACTTCCGTTCACGTCATTGTTTCGTTTGTTTCGTATTTCAGCAGCAATGAATTGTGTTTAATCGTAATTTAGTCCAGAATTTTAGTAACGACTTTTATGTTTGTTAAGATTGAAATTTTTGGGTCTTTCAATTCGAACCCCAAATTTCTAAATTTCTTTTGAGAAAAGTCCGGTCGTTACAAGGACCTTGCTCTGATACCAACTGAAACGACTCTAACTACAAACTATAACATACTATTTATGTAATATCATAAACGGGGAAGATGATATTCTTGAGATAATGAAATCCTAACACATGAACCACAAGGAAAAAGAAAATGTGCAAAGTTAACACAAAATAAATAATGAGTTTTACCATAAAAATATCAAGTTCCCTCTCTCTCAATAATAAATCCAAACAATAATATGTCTCAACATAAAATATAACACTGAAAACTCATGCGGAAACGAAAAGTTCGCTGGGTGAGTGCCCCGACTGCAGTCCACTCAAGATTCAAGCCCCTCGATCCCGGTCTCAGCTTCATCTGCACAAATCAAGTATAGTGAGTCTAAGGACTCAACAAGTACACAACTGGTTAATAACTAATACTACATAATACATGCACATGCATAAAATATTTGTACTCAAATAATTTTCGCAAACTTTAAATGCATAAGAAAAACATCTTCTCAAATCATTTTCTTTAAAAATTCATGCATAGGAAATAAACTCATAAGTAAAAATATTTTTCTTGTAAACTCAGAGCAGTTCATAAATAAAAGTCTTTTTCTGTGAAGTCTGTTCGCTGAATATGGTTCTTTGTTCTTCTTTGTTTCGCGTGATCAAGCTCTTTGGTACCATGGTACTAAAAATTTGGTACTGCTCCCCAGCCTAGACTGGTTTCCATATACGTCAAGTTTTGGCATGTCTCCCTAGGACGTCTCTCGGCTCACAATACCCATAGTTTGGCATGTCTACTCGGGAACATCTCCCGACTCACAATACCCGAAATTTGGCATGTCTCCTCGGAACGTCTTCCGACACACAATACCTAAAATTTAACCACAATCAAGTCCCATCATCAAAATATTTTATTTCCTTCTCATTCTTGTCTCATAATAAATCTCAAATTCTCAAAAATAATTTCCTTCTTAACTTCATAAACTGTGAGGACTGTAGTTAACTTATTTAATTAGTGATATATTATGAGCAGATTAGGGGAATGATAGGATTTAAATCGCGTGAGCTGTTAGTGGGGAATCAGCTTGGGTGCGGGCTGATTCGAGCAGTTGAGCCCTGAGCTGGAGAGAGAGTTAAGCGCTAGGTTGGTTGGTATCTTGAGAACTGTCTAGTGATCAACTTAGGAGATTTGGTGTAAGCTGTTGATGATCTTCGGATTGGATGTAGAACGGATCAGGCGTGAGCTGATCTGGGACGGATCAGCTCTGAGCTGGTACAAGTTAGTGGAATTCAAGCTGGTCTGCAATCGCGTGAACTGATTTACCCGAGCTGGAATGCGGTGCGACGTCGTTTAGCGATACCAGCTTAGACGCTAGTTGATGGTAAACTGAGCTGTGAGTTGTGGGCTGTCGCGAGCGTGATATGATGATTGCGCAAGCTAATAGGTGCGCGGGAGCTGATACACAAACATGATCTGCCGAGTAACGTGATCTGCTGAGTAGCGTGATCTGTTGAGACCGTGATCTGTTGGGATGTGAGCTGTAGTGAGTGTGAGCTGTTGGGTCCGAGAGCTGATCTGTGCATGTGTACTGAGCTATACGCTGGGTAGTTTACAGTGAAGAAGCTTGAGCTGGTACTAGCTTAGATCCCGAGCTATCGGTGGTAATGTAGCAGATCGCGGGATTTAATTTTAATGGATTGACTTTGATCGTGTACACCTTTTATTACTTACTACACTTAGCCATTTTGGACCTCATATCCTTTATTCTTTCCAGAGAACCATTGACGTATACTGTTCCCCAAACCCTTACTGTTCAACCGAACCCTAGTTCTTCCGATTGCCGTCGATTTAAGTCGCGGTTTAGAGCAAGGCTGGTGGCGCCAAGTTCCTCTCTCCAATACCATTCGTTTGGTACCACTTTGGAGTCTTGGGTCGGCTTGTCGAGTGGGCGCGACGTAGTTGTATCGTTCGGACCTTTTCGTGATTTTCGGCCAGACAATTCTCCGTTCCTTTAGCGCGCTAGGGTAAGTGTTGGTTCTTGTTATACGTGTCATTTAGAGCTGGTTATCGTGTTTGAGATGTCGGTTTGACCTGGGCGAGTTGGTAGCTCCCAGCTCTATTCTGTTGAAATTGTCCCCGAGCTGACGTTGTGTGGCTGAGTAGGTTTTAGCTGCGTGGTTATTCGGGCAGCTTCTGTTGAGTTTTGTCGTGAGCTGGGAGGGCAATAGGCGTGCACTAGCTGTTGGTGCCTTGTTCTCGTGCGATCTGTGAGGTAGTAGTTGTACCGAGGTTAAGGTACGATTGAGCTCATACTAGAAGCTTTAATATCAGCATGAGAATATTTCTAGCGTGATTGAGTTTTACTCTGCTTGGCATTCATGTATAGCATATTGAGCCTGCTTCTTTGAGACCCGATAATCGCCGAGTCGCGATTTGCTGGCTAAGTCACCGTTCTGAGAATCCAATGCTGTCGCTGAGTCGTGATTGCCAGCTGAGTCGCTGTGATTTGGAATTTGATGATCTATTGAGATTTTATTGTACAGCTGAGTCGTTGTGCCTTGCTTATCGATGATCCTTGGTAACATCATGCATTGCACGTTTGAAATATTGCATGTCTGATATGATTGTTGTTTTATCGATGCTCTTCGTACTGAGATTTTACCTCGTTTTATTTCCCTTCTTGGGCTGCTTTGGTCTGTGTTGGCCTTTGCAGGTTCTTCAGGTAATCCAACTGGACCGAGTGGAGCGTCGGCTGGTAGATCCCCATTTGAGCCCCAGTTATATTATGTACTGAACTATTGAACCAGGGGATGTCCTGCGTGAATAATGTATTTGGGGGATCTATATTTGTTGTTATACTTGGATACGTTCACTGTGGTTGCTGCTGTTGTTTGGATTTTTGAGTTAAAATCCATATTTTGATCATGTTTGTATTTAAAATGATATTTTCAGTCCAGGCCCAAACGAAAAATTTTAGCCCAAATTTTATGCTTCCGTATAATTGTGATTAATCGAGTAATTAATCCTAGATTTAGAGCACTGGGCCTGACATAAACTTTATGCTCAACTTCATAAACTTTCTTCTCATAAGATTTCTCATAAAAGTCCAGCAAATGACGGTTTAATAATCACGCATGCTAAAAATCATTTTTCTAGACATTTATTTGTCATGAAACTTGCCAAAAATCTCACAAATCAATTAAATTCTAAAAATGCTGAAAAACATCTTAAAATATGCTTAAAACATCAACTAAAGTCATCCACGAACTTTGGTAACCCCTAAGACTCGAAATCTCAATTTTCACAAAAATGACCCGACGAGGCTCACTTCGAGCGACCAAGTGATAAAAAATTATTAAAAATCCATTTCTTAACCAAATTACTCTCTGTTGCAACCCATGTCACCCTAACGCAAACTACTAGTCACTGCAATAAATGAGACTCAAAAATGACTCACGACGTGACCATACCGACAACAACAAGGCCACTGCACTTGCACAGGAGTGAATCTGTGTATGCTGGGACTCTACCTCAAAACTTCTCACTCCTCCCGACTCCAGCACCTGAACAGACCCTAGTACAACCCAGGTACGACCCCTAAACTCGATACAAACCTTTCTGGACCACAACCTAATCCACGCTAGACTTTCTCTCCTCAAACTCCTCCTTAACCAACACATGAAATTCTCACCCTAAACCTCTCGGCCTGGACTCTCACCACCTCACTCAGACTTCAAAGCTCTTCATGCTCTATCCCTAGGCCATTACCAGCCATGAATGGACTGAGCATTTCGAACTTGAAGATCAAAGAAGGCTAGGAGAGCCTAGACACCTTCTACAACCCAAAACTCTCCTCTTGTAGGCCAAGGATGCACAACTCAAGACCTGTTCGACCTAGGCTACAAAGTTCATGAATAAATGACATTAAACAGTAAACTAAGCATAAAAAATACATTCAAAAAGTCACCATCACAAATATACACACAAATGTACATAAACTTGAAATGTGCATCAAAGAAAGTCTTGTACTTGCTTTTATTGTTAAAACTTACAACCAAGATGATGATGCAGGCTGGGAGGAAGACAAGGAACACCACACCAAGCTATGGAAAGAGAGTGGAGATCCAAAATTGATGAGAAACACAAGGAAGAGTGAAACTTCAAGTGTGCTATGGGAGGTGAGGGGCGCATATGGGGGTGTAAATGCTAGGCTTGACCATTTTTTTATTGAATATGTTTGTTGAATAATGGTGTATAATAGGTCAAAAATGATGTGTATAGTTGGACAAAATGTTGAAGAATTGTGTAGTTGAATAATTGTGTAAAATATGCTCAAAGTTGTGTGTGTATATGATGCTCAGAATATGTTTGTTGAATAATGGTGGTATAATAGGTCAAAAATGATGTGTATAGTTGGACAAAATGTTGAAGAATTGTGTAGTTGAATAATTGTGTAAAATATGCTCAAAGTTGTGTGTGTATATGATGCTCAAGTTTTGTTGTATATATGATGCTTAAAGTTGCTACCAAAAATCCTATCTTACCCTTTTACATAATTTCAAAAATCTGGTCTAAAATATGAGGTAGAAAAATGGTTTTAATAATGGAAATGAGGGTGTATGAAAGTTGTTATATGTTTTTAACAATAAGTTCTTCATCCCTCAAAAATTACAAATTTCGGAAATAGCATAATGAAGGTAGACTTCTACAATTTTCTATCATAAAATATTTCAAAGTATAGGGATTTCTCTCAAGAATCGATTTTGTAGAAAACATCCTTAACTCGGTTTTCCCGTCGTCTCCTTTCCGGCCTCACATCATCAAAATACAAATTCTAAATGAAGTCTTGGACAAATGATTAAATAAATCACATAGCCTAAAACATGGAAATAAATAAAATAACGAGGCATGCGAATTAGGTAGAAAAATTCCTAGGTGTTACAATATTTAATTGTTTTCTCTTTTAGTCCTATAAATAGTCAAACTTCGGTATGATCCTTTAACTTTTAAATTTTACCTATTTTAATCCGATTTTACTGAATTGACCAATTTTGATATTAAATTGCTGACTAAGCAAAATTATTTTGATTGTTGTTGGATCTGTTTTACAGATCAGAATCTTAATTTTGATTAACACAAAACCTGCTATTATCTTACTAACGGTTTAATATTGATGTGCAGTCCCAGAGCAGCGTAGAAGATTTCCTGACTGGTTAAGGACAAACCAGCTCGGATTGAAGAAAACCAGATCAGGGATTTTGGTCAAGCTGGATGTTTAAGGGAGATGGGTTTATTCTGGAAGATGAAGATGAAGATGGAGATGAGGAAGAATCTGTGAGAAGCTTGATGAGCTCGAGGTGAACCCCGTAGAAGAAGAAGAAATCCTAGAGCAGGGTGCACTCGCTCAGTCTCCATAGGACCAAGATGTTAAAGATTAGAAGAGAGCTGTAAGCTAATGAGAAGATGTCCAAGATGGAACAGTGAGGGGACGCCCAAGCTGGTGCAGCGCAGGACATCCAAGCTGGAACAGTAAGGGGACGCCCAAGTTGGTACAAAAGAGGAAAAACAGCTCAGGAGAATAACAGCACAAGTGCAGTGTTCAAGTGCAGAACAGAATACAAGCGCAGTGATCAAGTGCAGGTCAGATCACAGAGCGCAATTGTAATCAGTTAAGTATCGGATGTTCAGTCCAGTGAAAGCTGAATCAGAACAGATTAGAAGATCCCAAGAAGAAGGTATATAATCATTGGTGCAAGAGTACAGTTCATCGAGGATAAGGTTTAAAGTACCTTTGAAGAACTGGCTCAATCAACCAAACGAAGATCGTTGTACTTGCTGATGGTTTGGAAGAGGTGTCTAAATGGAACAAGAACAAGCAAATACACACAATCAAAGAAGAACAGCTCAGAGAAAACCATAACAGAGACAAGCTGGCATACAAGAGCCAAGCTGTTTAAGGTCAAACCAGCTTAGAGATCAAGAGAAAAATTGGACAAACGACAAGCAAAGAAATTTGAACCTAAGACTATACGAATATTGCTTATCAATGTTCAATCGATATGATGTGTTGTCTTCTCGGTACAGTGCTTACATGCTAAAAGTCATATAGCCTGCAGAAGCATTAAATGACAAAGGACACAAAGTACAACTTTGTCAGAAGACCTTTCAACGGCTATAACTTTGTGTCCAACGGATAGAAGTGCACAAGAGGCTTGATATATCAAGAGCAGCAACTGTGCAGAGATAGAAGGGGAGATTGAGTGAAAAGAATAAACAAATGCAGATAGGCACAAAAACAAAGAGAAGTGCTAGTAACAAGTTTACACACTCAGGTGGCATCAACACTTCTTTTATATCTACCAATAGTCAATATTTTTTCGATGTACCATTGCATGCTTATATTGTATGTATCATGACTATTGCCGCAATTAAAACATTTCAAGTCAGTAGTGGTTTGTTCTAGTTTCTTATTTTATGAGTGAAAGATTTAGAGGAAGATTTTATCATGAATTTCCCAAACTTCTCAACGAAGAGGGACATGGTGTCGCTGCTAATCTGCTCTGCAGTCTTTTGAGAAAGCTCCTCAGTTGCAGATAGCGTCTTCACTGTTGAGAATTTTATGGATGGTTCTCCCACAGATCTGGTCTCCAGCTCAAATTCGTAGGCCTTCATATCAGCAAACAAGTCTTGGAGTTCGAGCTTGTTTAGATCCTTTGATTCTCTTATGGCCATAGTTTTAACATCCACTCTTTGGGTAGAACTCTCATCACCTTCAGGACCACCTCCCTGTTGGTGTACTCTTTTCCAAGTTTTATGTTCGATTACGAGGCTGTTGAAGCATTCATCAAATCTTCCATGGTTTCGCCTGGCTTCATTTTGATCGGATCGAAATATTTGATGGCAACAGTGAGTTTGTTCTCCTTTGTTTGTTCGTTGCCTTCACAAATCTGGGTCAGCTTCTCCTAGATCTCCTTGGACGTTTTTCATATTTTGATCTACACTGGACATGTTTTTGTCCAGCGTCTTGTACAGGATGTCCTTGGCCACATTCTCCATATTTGCTTTCTTCTTATCTTCGGATATCCACTCATATCTTGGTATTTCAAGCATATGAGGAGCCCCGTCCAATATTGCAACTGATGTATTGGCCTTCATTATTTTCATGGGTCCATCTGTGATGACGAACCACATTCCATCGTCTTGCGCGGTCAAATGTACCTGAATGAGAATCTTTCAATCATCATAATTTTCATTTGAAAACATTGGAATGTTTTTGTATGAAGTCATTTTTGAAATATGCGAAAGATTTTTTTTTAAAAAAATGATGTTCGTTCAAGGATTGAGTTTACTCTGCTCTGATACCATTTGTTAGGATCGAAAATAAATAGTACAGAGTTTAGAGGGGGTGAATAAAATCTTTAAACAATTTTGTGCTTTAAAATAATTTATCAGATCAGTTGCGTTAAAAATTGAGTCTGCAACTCAATCTAATATATTCTCTTGAGAAAAATAAAAAATTCTGGAAGTGAAATAAGATCACGAAAGAATTTATTTCTGGAAGTTCGAAACAATGCTTCTACGTCTTCCCTCTTTGTCAAGGAAGGATTACATTATGTTGGATCTGTTTTCTACAGATCAGAATCGAAATTTTGATTAACACAAAATCTGTTAATATCTTACTAACGGTTTATATGACTTGTGCAGTGGACTTGATTAAGAAGAAAGGAAGATATCCAAAGTAAGGGGACGCCTAAGCGGGTTTGGTTGAAGATATCTATGCTGAAACAGTGAGGGGACACCCGAGCTGGTACAACAGAAGTCTTCCAGATTGCAAAGAACACCAAGCGGGTCTACCAGCTTGATGCAAGAGCAGTTCAATAGAAGTTCAGAGACCGTAGAGAAGATCTGGTGAAGTTCAGAACTGTTCAAGAGCAGATCAAGTGCAGTGTACAAGTGCAGTGTTTAAGTGCCGACGCATAGACAAGTGCAGTGATCAAGTGCAGGTCGGATCACTAAGCGCAACTATGATCAGTTCATCACAGGGATCTCAGTCCTTGGGAAGACTGAATTAGAACTGATCATTATATCCCAAAGAAGTTGGGATATAATCACTGGTGCTAGATTACAGTTCTACGTGGAGAACTGGCTCAATCAACCAGTGAAAGAAAGGTGTGCTTGCCGATGGTTTGGATGAGGTGTCTGAATGGACCAAGTGAACAAGCAAGAACACAATGGCTCTTGACGAGAAGAATATAGCCGAGCTGATAAACCAGATCAGGGAAGAGAAAACCTGATCAAAGATCCCAACAGCTCGATGCTCATGATGGGGAAGCAGAAGGCTGCTGTAGTGGAAGAAGCAACCAGCTGGGAAGGAAACTAGCTGAGAAACCAGCTCAGAGAAGCGACCTACTGAGTATGATGAATAAGCTGGCTCGAAGCAGCTCAAGAGCAGGAAAGAACAGAACAAGAGCAGAAAAGAAGAGAAGAAGAGAACAGCTCGGAGTATAGACCAGCTCAGATAGCACAACAGCAGATGCCATTAAATCAACGAGGTGGTACAAAGTGTTAGAGTAGATGCCCAACTAGCCAACTTGTGGCGTGTGGGTTTTTTATTGACTCTTGTGTATAACAATCTTTATATATGATATACGCATTTCTTTATGGCATTCTTTATCTTCATTATGATTATAATGTTAACAATTGTGTTGGATAAAGACCTAGAATGCACCATAGTGTATGTTAGATGTGATAGTGGATATGATGGCTATCATGAAACACATCTAATAGTCACTGTGTATTCTAAATTCGTTCCTAGTCGATTGGGCTGTCAAAATGAGGATAAGGCCGCCGAGCTTGAGACTAGCATCTGCGATGCGAAGTAACATGTTTCATTGGTAGGGAACATTGTGATGTTCTGAGCATGCAGATGGATAGTGACCTGGTGATCTATCGAACTACCCTCGTTCGGACTTTCGAAGTCGATGCTTCGTTGTCGAGGATTCACCGCTCGCTCTCATGCATGGATATCCTATGCTATCTGAGGGGATAATAGTGTATAAATCTCTGGCCAGAGTACTGGATGTGTTTTAGGTAAATGGGTTTGACTAGTAACACTCGCGATGTCACTATTCGATCTCCAAGATGTATGCATAGCTATCGGATCTCTAGCGACTCTCGATTTACCAATGGTCGTTGATCTGATCGGGATATATGTGTTGAAAGGACCGTACTGTACGCTAACCATGACCAACTGGTTCTTGCAGGCACTATCAGTGATACCTAGGGGATCATGACGCGATGTTGCTAGGCGCTTTACCATGATCCGTTGGGCAAGTCCGAAATTATGATTTCGGAGTCACAATGGTTGTGGGCCCACGGCTAGCTGTATCCCTGAACCATTGAGGGTCACACAAATACTGGATTCATGATTCCCGCACGGAAACTGAGCTCAATGCGTTGAGAATAGGAGGAGGATTTTAGGGAGGGCTACTTCCTAAAAGTCAACAGAGGTCAAATTGCGATTTTCCAAAGTTGAGGGTCATAACTGTCATTTTGGTCTAGGTGGTCTGAAAAATTGTTTTCGCATCATCATAGTCAGTTTTGGAAACTGAGTCGATCGGTCCAATCTGATCATCGATCGGATTTATGATGAAGCCACGGTGATGCGGTTGAACCGAATGTTCATATATAGGACTGGGCCCGCCCCAGGTCCATTGGACCGGTTCAAGCCCATCACTTATTTAATTAGACCTAGGGCTACCATGAGACACACACACAAGATACAACCTAGCTCTCATAGCCGCCCCACCCTCTCCCACACGCCTCACGCCGCCGCCGACCGCCCATCGCCGCCCCCTGCCGCCCGCCGCCGCCCGGTTTTTCGCGTGATCGGACTTGTTTCGATCACCGCGACGAGGAGAATCCATTCGTGCTAAAATCCATCAGATCTTCTAGTGCAGATTGACGAAGGAAGATTGTTTCCGGTCGTGGACCTGATTGACGATCTACCGCCGCCTACCGTTTGAAGTGCCGGTTTCCTCGTGAAACTGGTCGGAGCCAGGCGCCTAGACGCCAGCAAGGTAGCAATTCGATAAACGCCCTATGAATGTTTATTGATTGTTTTTAATGTATTGAACATTTCTCGAGGCAACTTTTAACTTCCGCTGTGCCCCCGGGAAACGGGATCCGGATCCGCCATTGTATGCCAACACAAAGAACCAAGATGGTTAAGGTCAAACCAGCTTAGCGAGCAGAATAGATGATGTCCGAAGATAAAAGCAGAAATGGACAAAACGACAAGCAAAGCGATTTGAATTCAAAACTATATGAAGATTGATTATAAGTATTCAAAAATTTGCTATATCGTCTTCTCAAAAGTACAGTGCTCATGTGCTTAAAAATAAGAAAAACCTGCAACGTATTTAAAGACAAAGGACGCAAAGTACAACAGTGTCAGAAAACTTTCAACGGCTACAACTTTGTGTCCAACGGATTAAACTCCGTGTCAGGCTAAAATAACAAGAGCAGATGTTATGACCGAAAATTAGGAAATTTAAAGTTAGCAAGCGCTACTGTCAAAAATTAAAATTTTGCGCTGCTATAATGAGGTGCAATACCTCTGGTTCTTGAACATTAAAACAGAGCACCGGAGATAGATCTGGTATGAAATAAAATCATGCGGAAAACACCAGAACTGAATCTTGATAATTTTAAAACGTTGCAAACAGATTTCTGTAAACAGAAATCTGTTCGACTTACTGTGTGTGCAATGGTGTATGCGTGAGTGCTAAATGTAAAATGCATATGCGGAAAGCTTAAAGAAATGGACCAGCTGTTTGTTTATGGAAGTTCGGACTTAAATGTCCTTCGTCTCCCCTTCTTCCTCCTCGGAAGGTTCCACTAGAAGATTTGATCTATACATCGTGTACACACCCGATCCCGCAACCAGCAGCTGCGAGAACTCCTAGACTCCACCAGCCCTCGGCTGTTACTCACTTGTTTTACGCCTATGTGAGAAAGGCTACAGACACAGAGTTTAACGTCTTCGTGCTTGGACGGGATCTGATTTTGGTTTGGGTTTGAGATTCATTTACTATACAATTTCGCTCAACTCTCATGAATGTGAATGAATCTCTGTGTGTGTGAGATTTACAGTGTAAGCACAACTCTCATAAAAATTAAATCTCACACACTAGGGAAATGCTCTACAAAAGCTGATTGAGACTCAGCAGTAGACACTCGTTATGCGCTCCTCACTAATGGCGGTCTACTGCTTTATCTCTGTTTTTCTTCCCCTTTTGTTCCTTTGAATTCTCACGAAAATCATCATCTTCTTACTTCAAATCTTCTCCCTTAAATAGCCTCTGTTCAAATTCAATCCATTGGACACAAGTTCATCCCGTTGAAAGATGTTCCTTGAAGTACCGACAGTGAGTTGTCCTTGTGTCCTTTCTTTTGCAGGCTTTTTGTCGTTTTCAACATTTGAACTATGTTCCAGCAGCTGATCTATACCAACAGCTGATTATCCCATCAGCTGATTAAGCTCAGCAGTTGACTACTGATTAGTCAACTGAATGCTTGCAACGGCTGATTTCTTCAACATCTGAAGCAACTTACTGCTGAATCATTCTTCTGCTGAATCGTTCTTCTGTTTACTGCTGATTCATCTTTTCAACTGCTGAATCCATCTTTCTTCGCGCTACAACTGGTTCAATATACTTTCTTTACAACTGCTGATGCGACTGTAGCTCACTGCTAAACATACTGTAGCTTGCGACTGAATTGCCTGTTAAGAGTTAAACAACGTCGCTCCATCTCTTGCGGATCACTGTAGCTCACGACTGGTACATCAGATGGTGGTCTAGATGTGCTAGCGACTGGTTGACCAGCTGGTGAATATATGCTTGCAGCTGGTTCACCAGTCGTTGGTCTTGAAGTGCTTTCGACTGGATCACTGTAGCTTGCGTCTGGATGCACAAACTACTGTAGCTACCTGCTGGTTTCCCTTAAGAGATGTACCTGCTGGTTATTACCATCGCAAAATCAATCGACTGGACCTTAGAAGGCAAAACGTTGTCATATCCATTTATCCAAACGACATCGTTTTGCTATCGCTAACTTCAAGTACCATTGATTGGTTGTACTGTAGCTCACTGCTGATTGTGATGACATCACTGCTGACGTCATCATCGCTGATCCATCTACTGATTCTGCTGACGTCATCTTCGCTTAGCGCTCCAGCTGGTTCTTATCGTTCCAGACTTCACTTTGCCTCTTATCTTCTCGACTGGTATCAACTTTATTTAGCTAACGTCTGGTTACATTTCCTTAGCGCAACATCTGGTTTTTGCTTCGCAACTACTGAATTAGCAAGACCATTGACTGGTTCATCTTTTGCAGCACAACGTCTGGTTAATATCTTTACACTTAAACGTCTGCTTTTCTTTAGCTACTGCGTCTGGACTTCTTCAACTTCTTGCGTCTGGACAGACTCTACTCAACAGTCTTCTTCGATACTTATCTTGTTGTATTACCAGCTAACATCTGTATACTAAGTAGAAAAATTATTAACACAATAACAGGTTTTGTGTAATTCAAAACTTAATCAGGATTTGTTTACACAGATCCATCAGCAGAACACAAGCAGATAAGAGAGAGAGAGGCGCCCACAACAGAAGAAGAGCACAGAGAAAAGAGCGAAGTGTTGTGAAAATCAGAAATGTAAAACACCAGCACGCACAACACAAGCTCTTGGAAGATATTGGTAAAAACCAGCTCGGACATGAGCACTTTCCAGTGTGTGAGATTTTATCTTTGAGAGATTGAGCGTACACTGTAAACTCACACACGATTCACTCATATATTCGAGAGTTGAGTGAAACGGAAAAATGAGTGAATCATATTGAAAACTCTCCATTGTAATCTTTGGACAGAGACGTAAAACAAGTCTACGTTGTCTTTTGCACTGAGACGTTAAAGAAGTGTATGTAGCCTTTCTAATTGAGGCAGTAAAGAAGTGAGTTAGACACACGCAGCTTGCGGGCTGGTGTGCAGTGGTGGCTAAGAGTTCTTGCGGCTGCTGGTCGTAGGATCGAGTTGTAGCGAGGGTCGCTGCAATCAAAGTCTTCTAGTGGATCCTTCCCGATTGTGGAAGAAGGGGAGACGTAGGAGATTCAGCTCCGAACTTTCATAAACAAATTAAAGCTTATCGTCTTACAGCTTTCTGCATTTACATTCATATGCATTGCATATTTACAAACTGTGTTAAATAAACCATAAATGAGCTTTCGAATATGAAAGTTCAGTTTGAGTTGTTTCCGCATGATTTTAATTCATTACTCAATCTGTATCTCGGTGTACTTAATATTCAAGAACACTAAGCTATTGCAGCTCAAGTTAATAAACCAGATCGCATAGGCTGAACCAACTCGCAGAGTCGCTGGTAATTTGATGCGCGATCTGGATTGCCGAGTTGCGTGCTGCTTTTGATTTCAAACCTTTTTTAAATTACACGTAACTTAAGGGTTCGGTGTCTTCGGCTGTGTGAGAGCCTACGTGAAGTTGTGTGAGAACTCACGGACACACCATGTTTTCGGGACCAATACATTAGAAGATTTGATTTGAATATAGAGTATCCTAATCTTATTAGTCAGATCGCACCCAAGTTGAACTCATAGTCTCAACAACTACACTAACACGCAGGCTATGAAAAAGAGTTGGATAAAAGGCTTTCTATAATATGATCTGTTTTTACACTAAACCAATAGTATTTAGCTCTCGGCTATAATACTTTTATCGAAGGTTTAAAAATGAAAAACAAAGAATGAAAATCTTCGGATTTTGATTCACATGCATAGTTGCTCAGATTAGGAGAATTATAGAAAATATCGTGCTTGACTGCACTTGATCTTGCTTATACTCCTCATAATTCAATCGATAATAAATTAATCCGGTACAACTTGGGTCGTAGACCCGGCCACGGGCCGGTTTCGGGTCCAACCCGTCGGTTCCGGGTCTGAGAAACCTGAAATCAGGATCGGAACCGTGAGAACCGGTTCCGGTCCGGGTCTAGTAACCGGCGGTTCCGGGCCGGTTCAGGGTTGAACCGGTTTTTTTTTTTTTTTTTACACTTTTACGTTTTTAAATTTTTTTAAAAAAATTTTAACTTTTTTAAAAACGTAATTTTATAATTAAATTTCAGTATCTTAAATTTTGAATTTCGAATTTCAAACTAAAATTTGAAGTTGCATTTTGAATAGAATTTAAATTTTGTATTTATAATTAATTTGAATTTTATTTTGAATGTTAAAATTTAAATTTTAATTTGAATATTAATTTAGAATTTTAACTTGAATTTTTTATTTTAAATTAACTTTCGTTTTCTTTTTAAAAAGCTAATTTTATAATTAAATTTCGATATCTTGAATTTTGAATCTTGAATTTTGAATTACGAATTTCGAATTTCAAACTAGAATTTGAAGTTGAATTTTGAATAGAATTTGAATTTACGAATTAAATGGAGAAATTCATCTAATCACTAGTGATTCCTCCAGTTGTTGTTTCAGAAGTGCCCTCGGTGTCTTCGTCCTTCAGTTTTTGTTCCAGAAGAATTGTTTTCGGCATCATGTCATTTATTTTACAAAAGTACCACATTGTTTCATAACTTGGGGATGTTAAATAATGAAGTGTAATAGTGTATATATAATTGGTCTTATATAAAGTTTTAAACTTTTAAGATCATCTCGCGCACACAAGTTGAAAATATGGCATTGCATCTAATAATCAATAATGCTAAAGTGTTTAGACATTTTAAGATCATACAAATTAATCAAATGTTCTCAATTCAATGATAAATGAAGCTTACTAGTTTATAATGAATTATCAGTACATGGTTATGATAGATATTGAGAAAATGACATGAGAAGTTTTTGAATAAGTTATTATATTATTACACTTTATTTGTTAAATATTTGAAAACTTTACTTGTTAAATATTTAAAAAAATGATTGGATAAATATAAATAATAATTAATATAATTAAATGAGGTGTTTAGACATTTTCAGATAGTATAAATTAATCAAATCTTAACAATTTTATGATAAATGAAGCAGTTATAATAACGTAACAAGCAGTTGGCAAAGTGGTAGGTAACCAGGTATCTCAGGTCGTTGCCCTGGGTTCGAATCTGCAATGCAACAAAATTATCATTTTTCAAAAGCAGCGACCCGCCGGGCCGGTTCCGGTTCAAACCCGGCGGGTCCACGGGTCGCCAAAATGGTAAACCGTAACCGGCCCGTCCTTCTACGGTTCCGGGTCAAAAACGGTTACCCGGTTAACCGGCCCGTTGACTCCGGGCCGGTTCCGGTTTGTGCCACGGGCTAACCCGGCCCGTGGCCAGGTCTATTGGGTCGTCCTTTGATTTGAAAACAAGCTCGATTTGATTCGAACTTGGTTCGAGTACAAGGGATCATCTAAGGTGTTCCAATGTCGGACGTGACCGAGCAATCCAAAGGCCGGAGGGACAAGTCAGGGGACGTGGTTAGTTCCTTTGAATCCCGTATAGTCAAGCTCGAAGTTGCTATCGGCGACATGGAGGAGAAGCACGCAACTCATGAGGAACGCATCGAGCAAATCGAGGCGGAGGGAAGCCACGAAGATTTGCGAGGGGAGATGCAAGGAGCCTTGAGTGCTGCTATCCATGACTTGCTTCAACGGAACGAGGCACTAGAGTCCATTGTCCATGCGCTACGGGCCGAAGTAGAGGGACTCAAGGAGACCCTAGCAACGAGCAGAGCCAACACGGGACTTTTCGGCACTACCCATCCGATGCCAAAGTTGGAGGTTCCAAAACCCAAGTCATACACGGGAAAAAGAGTTGCCAAAGATATTGACAACGTTTCTATGGGGCATGGAACAATATTTCAATTGCTTAGGGATCACCGACGAAGCCACCAAGGTAAGAATTGCAGCCCTTTATCTTACCGAAACTGCAATGACTTGGTGGAGAAGGAGATGTGATGATGTTAAGCGTGGTAGCACAAACATCAACACTTGGTCTCAACTCATTACCGAACTAAAGCAACAGTTCTATCCCGAGTATGCTGAAGATGAAGCCCGGGCCAAGCTACGTCACCTTCATCAAAAGGGTGAAGTACGCGAGTACTGCCGAGAGTTCCAAGAGCTTCTTCTTGAAGTTCCCGATATGAGTGACAAAGACGCTTTATTCACCTTCATGGACGGGTTGAAGGATTGGGCAAAGATGGAGCTCCAACGCCGTAGTGTCAAATCTTTGTCTCAAGCTATCGCTGCGGCCGAATCACTCATCGAGTTCAAGAAGAACGACTCCTCGAAGTCCCCTAACTCTGCCAAAAGTGGGGGAGGCAAAGGCAAGGAACATGCATCCAAGGAGGATGGCGCTGCAAGGAAATCACACTTAAAAGGCAAGGGACCCGAGAAGAAAGGTGATAAGCCAAGCATCATGTGAGGCTCTCTGCTCACAATTAATCCTCTAATCTTAATCAGTGGGTGATTAATGTAAACTAAACAAGGTTATTAAAAAAAGTCTGGTTCGTATGTTTTGTTCTTAAGCAGCAAAAGGCTAAAGGTTAAAGATGTCAATTTGTATCGCAAAAACCATTCATTCATAGTAACACTATTGTACCAGGTTATTACAACTTAAATTCACAAGTACAAGTGATGCCTAGGTACAACATCAGCTTCTAGCAACCTAAGATCAACTACGCAAAACAGGGACTCTCAGCTGGTGTCAAATCTTCTTGCTGCTGGCCCTTCGTCTAAGTAGTTATCGCTACCCATGTTTATTCCCACTAGTTTCTTCCTCCTGTTGTCATGCACACATACAAAACAAAACAACAGCCGGATAAACTCCGGTGAGAATCATCTCAGTATAATCAGCAGGTACAAATAATATCAATAAAGCCAATAACAGTGTATCAACTGTAATAAAATGCAATGCAATGAAATGATTTCGTTTCTCTTTTTCGATCTCAGAATTGATTCCATTTCAGTTCGATGCCATCAAGATTCGTATCCGATCTTGACATGAATATTCATCTATCGAAACCATCTCTGGCTTCGAAAACCAGGCCAACTCAGTCCTGGGCATTAGAATCAATTCAATTCTCTTCAATATGCAATGTCATGCAAATATAAAAGATCCACTACCTGTGATGGATCGACACAGATACCATTCAAGTTCTAAATCAAGAACAGTTCTAAATCAAGAACAGTAATCAAACATGTATGTGATTTCAGCGGAATACTCAAGAAATATCATTCCTGAGTAATCTAATCCCTGACTCTTCTGTCAGATTATACCTTCGTTCCTCTGTTTTCAAAATACGTCCGGTAGTGTTCTTACGCTCTGTTCCTCACTTCCTGAGATATTCGCAGAATCACAAATTGATATCTGTAATCAAGGTATTCTCAAACTGTCGAATTCACTCTTATTTATAGACAACGATCTCTGTGGTTCTGCAGCATTTCCAACGTTTTCAATTCGAGTTCCAAGTGTCATGCTGAGTATTCAAACAGGATATACTCCCACTGTTGGGATCCGGATCGCGCCTCCCGGCGGGGCAGCGTAAGAACAAAAAACATGTGCCGGGAGACGATCAATACGATAAAAACAATCAACAAACTATGACATTCACGATCTCTGTGGTTCTGCAGCATTTCCAACGTTTTCAATTCGAGTTCCAAGTGTCATGCTGAGTATTCAAACAGGATATACTCCCACTGTTGGGATCCGGATCGCGCCTCCCGGCGGGGCAGCGTAAGAACAAAAAACATGTGCCGGGAGACGATCAATACGATAAAAACAATCAACAAACTATGACATTCATAGGGTATTTTGTAGAATACCTTGCTGGCAACTCGTGCCTGGCTCCGATCGGTTTCGTAAAGAAAACGGCACTTCACGGTAGACTGCGGTAGATAACGCCAATCAGGTCCACGACCGGATGCGAGACTCCTTCGTCAGCCTGCACTAGAAGGCCTGACGAGATCTGCACGGATGGATTCTCCTCGTCGAATTGGCCGAAACGAATTTCCGGCGAAGAGGGCGGCGGCGTGGGGCGGCGGCCGGCGGCGGCTATTTGAGAGGAGGGAGGCGGCGGCTACTCAAGTCTAGGGTTAGGGTTTTGGCTTAAGTGTGTTGTTACAATGAGGTTAAGTCTAATTAAATAGACTTGGTGATGTATTTGGATTCGGCCCAACGGGCCCGGGTCCAACAGATGAACATTCGTTTCATCTCCATCACCGAGACTTCACCGTAACTTCGATTGCCGATCAGATCAGACCGATCGACTCAGTTTCCAAAACTGAATGCTATGATCTGAAAAACCATTTTTCAGAACCCCAGTGCAAAATGACCGTTTTGCCCCTCAACATCGGCAAATCACGATTTGACCTCTGTTGACTTTTTAGGAAGTCGCACTCCCAAAATCCTCTTCGTATGCTCAACACATTGAGCTGAGTATCCATGCGGGAATCTCGAATCCAGTACTTGTGTGACCCTCAATGGTTCAGGGATACAGCTAGCTGTGGGCCCACAACCATTGTGGCTCCGGGATCACAATCCCGGACTTGCCCATCGGATCATGGTAAGAGCGTCTAGCAACATCGCCCCATGATCCCCTAGGTATCACTGATAGTGCCTGAAAGAACCAGTTGGTCGTGGTTAGCGTACAGTACGGTCCTTTCAATCCATATATCCCGATCGGATCAACGACCATTGGTAAATCGAGAGTCGCTAAAGATCCGATAGCTATGCATACATCGTGGAGATCGAATAGTGACATCGCGAGTGTAACTAGGTAAACACATTTACCTAAAACACTTCTAGTACTCTGGCCAGAGATTTATACACTATTATCCCCTCAGATAGCATAGGATATCCACGCATGTCTGCGAGCGGTGAATCCTCGAAAACGATGCATCGACTCCTACATGCATCGGGGTCTCACCCAATCCCGACGCCTTATGACCCCAAGTGAATCGGCAAACGGGTCAAAGTGAGACGCCTATCATGTAGAGTCTCAATGACGTTTCGAGTCGTGAGGACTAATCAGTACAACCAAGACCTCAGACTTATCCACTCGACAAATGGTAACCACTTGGGAAGTCCGAAGGAGGGTAGCTCGATAGATCACCAGGTCACTACCTATCTGCATGCTCAGAACATCACAATGTTCCCTATCAATGAAACATGGTACTTTGCATCGCAGATACTAGTCTCGAACTCGGGCGGCCTTATCCTCATTTTGACGGCCCAATCGACTAGGAACATGTTCAGAATACACAATGACTATTAGATGTGTTTCATGATAGCCGTCATACCCACTATCACATCTAACATACACTTTAGTGCATTCTAGGTCTTTACTCAACGCAATTGTAAATCATCATACAGACAATGAAAGTAAAGAATGCCATATGGATAAATGCGAATATCATATATAAAGATTGTCATATACAAGAGTCTATAAACCCACACGCCACAAGTTGGCTAGTTGTGCATCTATTGTTAACATTATATAAACATAATGAAGATAAAGAATGCCATAAACAAATGCGAATATCATATATAAAGACTGTCATAGACAAGAGTCTATAAACCCACACGCCACAAGTTGGCTAGTTGTGCATCTACTCTAACAATCTCCCACTTGCCCTAAAGTCAACTACTCATCAGACGCAGTCCCATTGTTTCGCGATGTTTTTCAAACAATGGTCCTGGCAGGGGCTTCATAAGTGGATCAGCAATGTTGTCCGCAGAGGCGACTCTCTCAACTGCTATGTCACCTCTAGCCACAATATCCCGGATTATGTGATATTTCCTCAGTATATGTTTGGATCTTTGGTGAGACCTAGGCTCCTTTGCTTGCGCAACGGCACCCGTGTTGTCGCAGTACATCAGGACTGGACCAAATCCATTAGGAATGACGCCCAACTATTGGACGAAATTCATTATCCAAACCGCCTCCTTAGCAGCAGCTGATGCTGCGATGTACTCAGCCTCAGTGGTTGAATCCACGATGGTGTCTTGCTTGGAACTCTTCCAAGAGACAGCACCACCATTGAGCATGAATACAAATCTAGAGGTTGACTTCGACTCATCCACGTCACACTGGAAGCTAGAATCAGTGTAGCCTTCCACTTTCAGTTCACCACCCCCATAGACCATGAACATATTCTTAGTCCTTCGCAAGTACTTAAGAATATCCTTCACAGCCTTCCAATGCAATTGGCCGGGGTTGGCCTGGTAGCGGCTCGTGATACTCAGAGCATATGCGACATCCGGTCTAGTGGAGATCATGCCATACATAATACTACCTATTGCCGAGGCATATGGCACACGTGCCATACTCTCTATCTCCTCATCAGTCTTTGGACACATAGACTTAGATAGAGTGACCCCGTGGCACATAGGTAGGTGTCCTCTCTTGGACTCTTCCATAGAGAACCTCTTAAGTATGGTATCGATGTAGGTGGCTTGGGTGAGTCCGAGCATCCGTTTAGATCTATCCCGCTAGATCTGTATTCCAAGAATATAGGATGCTTCACCCATGTCCTTCATCGAAAATCTACTAGACAACCAGACTCTAGTTGATTGCAGCATTCCTACATCATTCCCAATGAGTAGAATGTCATCAACATAAAGTACGAGGAATGTCACAGCGCTTTTAACTACCTTCTTATAAACACATGGCTCCTCGGGATTTTTGATGAAACCAAATTCCTTAATTGTTTCATCGAATCTCAGGTTCCAACTTCGCGATGCTTGTTTGAGACCGTAGATCGATCTCTGAAGTTTGCATACCTTATGCTCACTTCCCACAGATGTGAAACCCTCAGGCTGCGTCATATAGATCTCTTCCTTAATGTTTCCATTAAGAAACGCAGTTTTCACATCCATTTGCCATATCTCATAGTCGTACCATGCGGCTATGGCTAATAAGATTCTAATTGACTTGAACATTGCGACTGGGACTATTAGATGTGTTTCATGATAGCCGTCATACCTACTATCACATCTAACATACACTTTAGTGCATTCTAGGTCTTTACTCAACGCAATTGTAAATCATCATACACACAATGAAAGTAAAGAATGCCATATGGATAAATGCGAATATTATATATAAAGATTGTCATATACAAGAGTCTATAAACCCACACGGCACAAGTTGGCTAGTTGGGCATCTACTCTAACACCCACCGCTTCAAAAGTGGATAACGATAAATAGATTCCTCAACTGCTGTTGATCTTCCTTAGTTGCTGTTCGAATATCATTCTCTTGTTCTTCAGCAGAAGCAACAACCAGCTGTAGTAGCAACCAGTCGCAACAAGAACCCAGTCGCAAAACTTAGAAACTCAAACGATGTCGTTCCAATTAATTCCAACGACGTCGTAACGGGTCATCAGCTGGTATCACCTCTATTAACAAGAAACCAGCAGCTGGTCGCTCTCCTATTCCAACGGCTGATTCTATTCAAAACGATATCGTATCGAGAGTTCCTGTTTCATACTCGAAACGGTGTCGCATAGTTCCCTCAGCTGAGTAACCCGCAGATACAAAAATCATCAGCTGATTTCCAATTCCTCGTCTAGTCGCTACTTCATGCAAAACGACATCGTATCAAGATTCCTAGTCATAATTCAAAACGATGTCGCATTATTTTCTCAGCTGGAACCAATTTCCACATACTCGCCTCGACTGGTTCGCGTTTATTATCAAAACGACGACGTCGCACCTACGTCATCAACAACCAGCCGATACATCAATAAACCAGCAGGTACATAAACCAGCAGATGCGTAGGGAACTCTCGCTGCTGATTCCTCGTGTATTAATCAACACGTGGCGCTTCCTCATTGATCCGTGTATTCGCGCGTCTGCTTCCAGCTGAAATCAACACTAACGCTTCAACTGAATTTCAAAATTCAACCAGTCGCGAGCTACAGTAACCTGCTGCTGAATTTATCAAATCGCTTCACCTGGTTACTTCGTCTGGTTCCCATACTTAGCGCGATTTAACGATACACAGTTCCTTAATCACCCAACACTTCCAGAAGAAATCCGAGCTCATATTCAAGCTTCATCAAATTCTTAAATGTCTAAATTACTAAACTAATCCTCTTCTTAATGATTCCGGGCATTACACATCAAATGTTTCTTGTGTGATGGTCCGCACTGGGCAAGGGAGTGCCCTAATAGGTCTAAATTGTCGGCACTTATCCGGGACGAGGATACGGAGCATGATAATGAAATTGCCCAACTCGGTGCACTCCGCCGCCTCAATGCCATCAAAACTGATGTTTTTGGTCAGCCTAAAGGGATGATGTTCGTCGAAGCAGAAGTGGCAGGGCGTCGACTCAATGCCTTGCTAGACACTGGGGCCTCGGAGATCTTCATGACCAAAGATGCTGCCGAGAAACTCGGATTAAAGCCACATAAAGATGGAGGATTCCTCAAAACAGTGAACTCCAAGGAAGTTCCCGTTGTTGGCACATGCCGCCACACGCTCCTCCGCATCGGTACATGGCAATGTAAGGAGAACATTTCTGTTATTCCTATGGACGATTATGAAATGGTTATAGGAATCTCCTTCCTCGATCGTATATTTGCCATGATTGTACCATTCTCCAACTCCTTATGCATACTGGATCCCAAGCACCAATGTGTCGTGCCAATCAAGCGTGAAGTTGGGCCAGCTACAAAGTTGCTATCTGCAATGCAACTTACTAAGGGCTTGCAGAAGAATGAAGTCACTTATTTGGCTGCCCTTAAGCCAAGCGAAGTAGTTCCGGGCAATGATCCTATTCCCCAAGAAATCAAGATTGTACTGGAAGCCTTTCAGGATGTAATGCCACCGGAACTACCAAAGAAGTTACCTCCACGGCGTGAAGTAGATCATGCCATTGAGCTTATCCCTGGAGCTCAACCACCATCCAAGGCTCCCTACCGCATGGCTCCACCGGAACTTGCCGAGATGCGAAGACAATTGGAGGAGCTGCTAGAAGCGGGATATATCCGACCCTCCAAATCCCCTTATGGCGCACCGGTTTTGTTTCAAAAGAAGGCGGATGGGTCACTCCGAATGTGCATCGACTACCGAGCACTCAACAAGCTCACTATCAAGAACAAGTATCCCATCCCCCTCATTGCCGATTTATTCGACCAACTCGGTGCCGCAAGATACTTCACAAAGCTTGACTTGAGGTCGGGATATTGGCAAGTTCGAATTGCGGACGACGACATTGCCAAGACCGCATGCACTACCCGCTATGGAGCTTTCGAATTCTTGGTGATGCCATTCGGACTCACCAATGCACCAGCTACGTTCTGCACTCTCATGAACAAGGTACTTAGTCCCTTCTTGGATAAGTTCGTAGTAGTCTATCTCGACGATATCGTCATATATAGCAACACTATCGAGGAACATGTCCATCATCTCAAAGCAGTCCTCGATGTGCTTCGGGTTAACGAACTTTATGTCAAGAAGGAGAAGTGCATGTTCGCTCAACTAGAAATATCATTCTTGGGGCATATTATTGGTCGAGGATGCATACGCATGGATGCCGGCAAGGTGCGAGCCATCCAAGAGTGGGAAGCTCCCACCAAAGTAACTGAGCTACGATCTTTCTTGGGTCTAGCCAACTTCTATCGGCGTTTCATCAAAGGCTATTCCCACATTGCTACGCCTCTCACGGAGCTACTGAAGAAAGGCCAAGCTTGGGAGTGGGATGTTCGGTGCCAACAAGCCTTTGACGGTTTGAAGAAGGCAATGGTCCAAGGACCAGTTCTAGTGCTTCCCGACCACACCAAACCATTTGAAGTACACACCGATGCCTCGGATTATGCCATCGGAGGGGTACTCATGCAAGAGGGCCATCCCGTGGCCTTCGAAAGCCGGAAGCTCAACGATGCCGAGAGAAGGTACACCACCCAAGAAAAGGAGATGACGGCCGTGGTTCACTGCCTCCGCACATGGAGACACTATTTATTGGGGTCCAAGTTTGTGGTCATGACGGACAATGTAGCCACAAGCTATTTCCAAACTCAAAAGAAGTTGTCTCCCAAGCAAGCAAGGTGGCAGGATTTCCTTGCGGAGTTCGACTATGAACTACAATACAAGCCGGGACGGGTCAATGTGGTTTCCGACGCTCTAAGACGAAAGTCGGAACTAACTGCCATCTCTATTGCACAAGGCCACATGAAAGACCGCATCAAAGAGGGGTTAGCTCATGACCCCCAGGCTCAAACTCTCCTAGCCTACATCAAGGATGGGAAGACTAGGAGATTCTGGCAAAGTGAAGGGCTCCTATGCACCAAGGGCAACCGATTATATGTACTGGCACATGGAGGCCTACGCAGGGAAGTACTCAAAGAATGCCATGATTCCAAGTGGGCGGGACATCCGGGCATTCATCGCACATTGGCACTTGTGGAAGAACTATACTACTGGCCACACATTCGGGACGATGTTGAGGCCTTTGTGAAAACTTGTCTTGTGTGCCAACAAGACAAGGGCGAAGCACATGCACCAAAGGGGCTTCTCCAACCATTGTCCATTCCGGAGCACCCGTGGGCAAGCGTTTCCATGGATTTTATCATTGGACTCCCACCGTTCGAAGGATGTGGTAGCATCATTGTGGTGGTGGACAGATTCTCAAAGTATGCTACCTTCATCCCGGCTCCAAAAGATTGCACTGCGGAACAAGCTGCCGGATTATTCTTGAAGCATGTTGTCAAGTATTGGGGCGTGCCGGGAAACATTGTGAGCGACAGAGATCCACGCTTCACTGGGAAGTTTTGGACCGAATTGTTCAAGCTCTTGGGATCAAATCTTAGCTTCTCAACCAGCATGCACCCACAGACGGATGGGCAAACCGAGCGAGTAAATGCGTTACTCGAAGCCTACTTGAGGCATTTTGTCAGTGCTAGCCAAAGAGATTGGGCGAAACTTCTTGATGTTGCCCAATTCTCCTTCAATTTGCAGCCAAACGAGTCCACTAGTAAGAGCCCTTTCGAACTCATACTTGGCTATCGACCCACCACACCTCAAGATATTGGCGCAGGATACACGGGGGCGAATCCAGCTGCATACAAGTTTGCCAAAGAGTGGCAAGAGCAAGCCGACATCGCCAAGTCCTACCTTCATAAGGCAGCCAAAAGGATGAAGAAGTGGGCCGATAAGAAGCGGACTCCGGCTGAATTCACTGTTGGGGACCTTGTACTAGTCAAAATCTACACGCAACAGAAGCATAAAGGACTACACAAGGGTCTAATCCGAAGGTATGAAGGGCCATTCCGAATCGAGAAGCGGATTGGCAAGGTTGCATACAAACTTGAGCTCCCACCAAAGCTCAAGAAGTTCCATCCTGTCTTCCATGTAAGTCTACTCAAACCGTTCCAACAAGACATGGAAGATCCGGACAGAAGCTCTTCCAAGATAGCACCAATAGGGGTCAAGGTGTCCTACGACCGGGAGGTTGAAGCCATCTTAGCCGACCGAGTAGTTCGAAGGAAGCATCATCCACCGAGCCACCAGTACCTTGTCAAGTGGAAAGGATTGCCAGACAGCGAGACAAGTTGGGAACCATCCGAGGGACTTTGGCAATTCCAAGACCATATCAGCTTTTTCCACAAGGGCAACGGGGACGTTGCCGGTACAAGTGGGGGAGGATGTCACGGGCCATAAAAGAAGACCACAATATGAGGCTCCCAAGGTTCTAGAGCCCACATAGTGGAACTCTCTAGAATCACCTTGTACATTCTTGCAAACTCCATACCATTGTAGAAGAGTCTAGATGCATGTAGAGTCTAGATGCATGTAGAGTAGCACATATCTAGATCTTTCCACGGAATATTCTCTTGGATATTCCTTAGATCATTCTGGAGACTTAATCTCCACCGTAGGATCAAATAGATCTTGACCATCCATCCCATGGATGAGTCCTATAAATAGGTAGCTCTCATTCATTTGTAAATCATCCAAGTTTCAAGCATTCAAGAAATATAGCAATATTCTCTCAAAAGCTTTCTCTTGTTCTCTTGTATTCCTAGATTGGTCAAGGCTTACTTAACTTCTTGCGAAGAAGAAAATCTAAGTGCCGCACGTGTTCGAGTTTGAAACACTAGCACGTGACAATGTCTATTGGGTCGTCCTTTGATTTGAAAACAAGCTCGATTTGATTCGAACTTGGTGTAATCTTTCACCTTCCCAAAATGCCCCTCACTTTCCGGCGCCATAGCATATTCCATCATAATCATACATTGATAACAAGAAAACACAATTCAATGCTGTAAACTTCTCCGTAATGCTACGTTTCTACCGATTCTATCGCCGGAATCTTTGCCTCCCGCTGCTCCGCCGTGCGTTTTCTTCCCATTCCGAACCCTTCAAGAATGCCAGCCATGTCTCTCTGCCGCCTTCTGCTATTCTCCAAAATCACCGTTCAACCCCGGTCCCATCCACGCCGTCGTCCTTCCCGTATTTCTCCAAAACTTCCATCGCGGCCGCGATATCAGCCGCCGTACTTCTCGCCTCCTACAGCCTGACAACCTCTCAGGACGAGACATCGGCGGACAATTGGAAGAGGACGAGATTGATGTACGAGGAACTCGAAATTGCGGTGGAAAGATACAACGAATCTTTCAATAAAGTTTTGCACAAGATGAAGCAGACCAGCGTCGCGGCGTCGGTTTTGTGGCAGTCGCTGAGGTCGGTGATGTCGTCCGCGAACCATGAGGTGAGGGCGGGGTTCGAGCTGCGGGTGGCAGCGCTATTGGCGGATATTGTGGCGGTGAGCGAGAGCCGGAGGGCTGCCATAGTTGGTGCCGGAGGCGGCGCCGTGACCGATTGGTTGTTGGAAACTGTGGCGGTGTCCAAGGAGGGTAATGGGACGCAGTCTGAAGCCGCTAGGGCATTGGCGTACTTAATTGCGGATCCAAATGTGTGCCAGGAGGTTTTTGCACGGCCTCATGCTGTTCCTTATCTGTTGAAATTTATTTACTCTGCGCAACCTAGGGGATCAAAGAACGTAAGAGGTTATGTTTGTTGACTTTATCGAGTTTTCATTTTATTATGCATGTGTTCTGCCTCTGAACTATACTTGTATTGATTCTCTTGTTGTATATTTGAGCATTGTGATGATCCTGCTATGTGCTTATAATGGAAATCATTTGGTCTCAAATGTACAGTCATTTGTGAAAAGCTGGTGTATTTTTGGTTTAGTAATGTTAGTTGGAGCATCAATGTTAAGAAAGGTGGAACTTTGTATTTTCTCGTGGAAGCACTATTTGAGACTCTTGTTCACATCGTCGATTCAGCTATGCAAATGATAGATGTGGGTCAAACTGCTTTTTGTTGAAAACTTTTACTTCACCTGTTACAGACGTATGGTAGGCTTAGTCAGAGCCCCGTAAATTCTGGGTAATAACAACCTTTGTTGATGTTCGTTTTGTCTACCGTTGACATGTGGGATGGCTTGCTCCCATATTGTGGAGGAATAGGAAAGTATCAATTTTTTTGGTGCCTCTTGGTTTTAATGACGCTTACATACTGTGTTTCTGTGAAGCAGCAACCAAGACGTAGTTCATTCGATGTTTCTACTTCTTTGAAAGGTAGAAGCATGCTTGTGGCTGCAATCATGGATGTTGTTACTTGCAACTGTGACAGTGTGGAGAAGTTAACTTTCAAGCCACTGCTACCAGAGAATGCCGAAACTAGAGATATTGCAGCAGCTATAGAAGTGATTGAGGGAGGCATGCAGTGGGATGAGCTTCATGATGATGAAGATGATAATGATGGTGGAACAGGATTGAAAGGTATCGGAATTAAGGTTCTTGGAGGTACCACAGTTTTGGGCTTTTCAGGAGCTAATGGAGTTGCAGAAATTGAGCATTCTGATGCCAGTGGCCTCAAGACAGTAACAATGGTTCCAAAGAATATGTTCTTCAACAAAATAAGTGAAGCTTCTCCTGCACAAGCAAAACTGAATTCTGCTGTTGTTCCTGGCCTTTGGGATGATTTACATTATGAACATGTGGCTGTCCCATTTGCGGCATGGGCACTAGCGAATTGGGCAATTGCTTCCGCAGGTAATAGGTCTCACATTCAAGAACTAGATCGAGATGGGCAGGCAGTTATGAGCGCGTTGATGGCACCTGAGAGATCAGTAAGATGGCATGGGAGCTTGGTGGCTCAGTTGCTTTTAGAGGACCAAACTCTGCCTCTAAATAATTCCATTTCTGAATGGGGTTCAAGCCTTCTTTCTACTATTTCTCAAGCTAGCAAAACTCAGGACATACCTTTGGCTCAAGTTGCTTTATCCGCACTATTGGTTTCCATTGAGAGAAGCCCTGAAGCTCAGGAAGTAGTGATGGATAAAGGACTTCATTTGATGAGGGATGCTGCTAAACAAACGGTGATGCATAAACCTGTCCAAGAATCATTGGCAAAAGCTTTGGAATTATTATGCTCCAGGGAACTGCACATGTCTCTTGAAGAGAGTCAAAAATGGTCAGCAATTTTACTTCCTTGGATATTTGGCAAAGTTTCTTCTGACGCAATTCGGTCATCAGCAATAAATATCCTATCACATATTCTGGAAGATTATGGGCCATCCTCTATACCAATTTCTCAAGGATGGTTGACTTTTATGCTGACAGAGGCTCTGAGCTGCAGGAAAGCAACATTAACAAAGGGAAGTGCCCAGCTCGATGGTGATAAAGTAAAGGTCTGTTGATGGATTTTATACTGGAATTAATGATTGCGTACCTTTATATATTCTTTTGTGATAGAAAAATTGATATCATCGAATAGTTTTGGTCATTCTAATGATTTTATGAAAGTCTTATTCCTTGCAGACTCAAATTGATCTGTCGAATGTCATTTCAGCTACCCAGACTGCAAATCAGTTGGCAAATGCCGTTGTTAACTTAGCAGGAAGGCAACTTGGAACGACCACGGACAATGAACATATGTTTCCACTAGCTGAGCTTTTTGGCCTTGAACCCTTTGCAGGACCATTTAAGAACCTTAAGAAGGACAAAGCACCAAAAATTACTGCTGCAGATTCTGCTTTGGCCACTCTAAAAGGCATCAAAGCTCTAGCAGAAATCTGTGCTGACGATCCCGCTTGTCAAAACAAAATAGCCAACTTCGGAGTCTTGTGTTTGCTCAGACGCCTTTTGTTGGAAGATGATTATGAGCAACTATCTGCGATTGAAGCATACGATGCATCACGAGCTCTCGAGGCACAGGAGCGGTTACCATCTTCCCCTACTAATTCATCTGTTGATGATGCATATGACCCATCTAATATAAGAGTTCCTGCTACAGCGCACATGCGGAGGCATGCAGCTCGACTGCTTACTGTCCTTTCAGCTCTTCCTGGCATCCAGAAAGCAATTGTGGATGATAAATCTTTGTGTAAATGGCTTGAGGAATGTGCTACAGGGCATATTCCTGGTTGTAATGATGTTAAAATTCAGAGTTATGCCAGGGCAATACTCTTGAATGCCTTTTGTAGTGATCCAGGTTGTTGGATCTCTGGAAATGATGATGTTTCTGAAAGTGGTTCTTTAAAGAAAAAGCGGTCCTGCCCTCACTATTCTGACATGATATTCTTAATTAATCCTGAACTGCCCCATTGGAAATGTATAGAGAAAAGAGCACCTAACTCTGTTGACTCATCACAAGCTGATGATGGTTCCGTTGATACAGAACATAGGGAACATGCCAAATCTTCAGAAGATGACAGATCTCCTGCTTCTACATCGGGATCAAGAAACTGCTTGGACGTGGATCCTCCCTTGGATGTTGTTTTTGTCCATGGCCTTCGTGGAGGTCCCTTCAAAACGTGGCGGTTATCTGAGGACAAGTCATCAACAAAGTCTGGCCTTGTTGAGAAGATTGACGAAGAGGCTGGCAAACAAGGAACATTTTGGCCTGGCGAATGGCTTGCAGCTGACTACCCTAATGCCCGCTTGTTTAGCCTCAAATACAAGGTTCAAATTGTCTTCTTTAACTCATAACTGTGTTTAAAAACACTACTGTGTCTTGGATTAATTTGATGATAAAGGTGGACACCTGGATTTAGATATTTTTCGGTGGATTATTGTTATTTTTTTCAAAACCTTATTCTTGAGCCAATGATACATGCAGACAAATCTTACTCAATGGTCTGGAGCAAGCCTACCTCTTCAGGTGTGTTTCATGTTCTAGTATTTACGTTGATAAGTTACTGAACATTTAGTACTTAAATCGTTTACCAAATAATAGTGTCTCGATTTGTTTGCCTTATCTCATTAACCTTGCCTTGTGTAAATAAAATGAACCACAATTTGTAAACCCACTGCTACCAATCTTTTTTTCTTTGTACCACAACTCCTCACAGCTACTTTAACATTAAACTTATACTGGATACAAGACAAGTAATTTGGGTGTGACAGTAGGAATAAATATGATCTGAAAATTTTGTAGATTGAAATTCTACTTTGTATAGCCTTGCAATGGGTTGGTGAGTTCTTTCAAGTGAAATAACTGTTTGGGCCTTTATAAGACATATAATTGATTCTAATATTTTCAAACTAAAGTTGTTCTTATATTTCAAGAGTCCTACTCTGCGTCCTTGTTTTCACTTAATGCTATGATCTATTTTTAGATGACTGTTTTGTTTTCTTCACAATTTGCAGGAAGTTAGCTCCATGATGTTGGAAAAACTTGTTGCCGCAGGCATTGGGGATCGTCCAGTTGTATTTGTAACACATAGGCAAGCTCCCATCTCACTGCCCATGCACGATCCCTCTTAGGAAAACTGATGTGCAACTCACATTCTTACGTTTTTGCTTCATTATGCACAGTTCTGCTTGAAGGGATCGTATTTATGATGTTTATAATTAATTTTTACGTCTGGAGAATGGGAGAAACCTGTCTTACTAGGGGATGGCAAGCAAACCACTTTAATAAAATAATACCGCAATGTAGTTCTTGTATTCAAATCTCTATTACATTTGACTCTGGATTTCAAAAGGTGCTTGAATGGATTATGGACGGCGTTAATATTTGAAAGATGACTAGGAGATTCAAGAAGTCAGGTGTAGAAAAGTTATTATTTGGACTCCTCGGCTTAAAGATGGATATGAATACTTTTCCTCTGTTTGCTTGAGTTACAGAACTTGAACCTTTAGAACAGTTTTCACAGGCTTGTTTTGTGATATTTGATTATTTTTTAAAAAATAAAAGTTTTACTTGGAATATTCTTATTGTGGTTGACTATATTTGGTTATAGTCCTTTTCCTCGACTAAGTTGTACCATGATATAATATGACATCACAAATTATTTTTATCCCATGTTTTCGCATCTTGAAAATTGTAATCCACATGGCATTGGCATACTGAGACTTGTATCGTAAAAATATTTCTTGATTTTGTGCAGCATGGGAGGCTTGGTGGTCAAGCAGATGTTATTTCAAGCAAGAACAGAAAACAAGGATAATTTTGTTAATAATACCATTGGAATTGTATGTGTTTCTGCGATTGATTAGATCGTACGTGTTCACCTTTCTGTTCCTAAATTAAGTTTGCGCTCAAATATTCCTTATTCATGAATGTTTTCAGGTATTCTACAGTTGTCCACACTTTGGTAGCAAACTTGCAGACATGCCATGGCGAATGGGTCTTGTGTTACGTCCTGCACCAACTGTTCGTATTTCTCATTCTCATATGTGCTGTCGTTTAAATTATTCCCCTCTTACTTCCCAATTGTGAATGAAGGTTACCTCCTTGTACCATAATAAGTAATGTAGTAAGAAATTTGAAATGATGTGGATTTGTTTTGGTGTCACCAGATAGGAGAACTAAGAAGTGGATCTCCAAGGTTAGTTGAGCTTAATGATTTTGTCCGTCAACTTCACAAGAAAAGGTTGCTTGATGTCCTCAGTTTCTGTGAGGTAGTTACCTACACTATGTTTGAAACATTAATTCATTTAGTACCATAATTCGTATAATTCATTGATTTGATGTCTATTTACGTTTTGGCAGACCAAAGTAACCCCAATTGTTGAAGGTTATGGGGGGTGGGCATTTCGAATGGAGATTGTACCCATGGAATCAGCGTATCCTGGATTTGGTGAACTTGTTGTAAGTATTGGCCATTGTACTTCAGTTTTTCCCTTCTAAGTATCACTTGATAGCATCATCTCTAGACTTTTGACTTTTGACCTGTGTCCAGCATCACATAATTAATTGTTTATATTATGGTGTCTAACATGTTACAGACGACCGAAATTAACCTCATATTGTACTGTGTTCTTCATACTTGCATCGGTGTGAAGTTGAGTGGAGATATAGCTATTACTATATTAAAGTTGAGACATGAAGTGGTCCATTTATGGCCTTTTCATATCCCTATCATTTTTATAATTACCATGTTGTCGTTATGTTTTATTTAAATTACAAAATATCGTTATTTTGTAACCTGATTACAGAAAATGATGAAACAAAAACAAGTGAAAAAAAACCACAACTGTACGACCCACGACACAATTTGTGCTCCAGAGTACTAGTATTGATTATGCGATAGGGAATCTGGGGGGAGGCGTGCAACTCAAGCTCTTTTGGGTGCACGTGAAACTAAGTTTTTATTCTTTTTTAAATATATATGTTTTTCTGTGTCTTCGTATATGTCTAGTTCTGATTTGCAACTTCTTGTTCCTCTTCAGGTTTTGGATTCAACAGATCATATAAATTCTTGCAAGCCTTTGAGCCGCAGTGATCCTTCTTATAAAGATACTCTAGAGTTCATACAAAAGCTGAAATCACACTATACTTTAAAGGACAATGTACATAAGTAGAGATAACAGTAGATTCTTGGATGATTTTTGTCAGGCTGGTAACCATGGAGTGCAGTTGGAGCCTAGTGAACTTTGGTTTCAACATCTCCATCGTTTACATAACTTGACATTCATGGATACATCGTACCATGAGATACTAGGTACGAACTCATCTACTGAAGGATTACGGTCTCAACGCCTCAGGTATCCTCTCTTTTTTGGATCATGGTGTTGAAAACTAGAAAACTTTGTGTAGTGGTTGTTGAATATACAATTATAATAGGTATAGGGAATTGAAGCAGTCGTCTTGCTGTGTATATTGTGACGCTGGCTTTTGCTAGTGATGTTGTAGCATATTATTTACTCATTTGTCTATAAAAATGATTTATTCATACTCCTAATGCAGAAAGTAAACTTTATGTTAATATTTTTTCTTGTGTCTACTGTTTCTGATTGTTATATTTTTAAATACGTAGAGATAGTTTTAAATAAAAAAATGAAAAAAAAACCTTTGTTATTAAAATTAAGACTTGAGAGAGAATATTTTCATATGATTTTGGTAACTTATTGAATGTTATTGAAAAAAACTAATTGTTTGTTGTTTCTAAAACTTATGACAACTTTATGGTGTTTAGATTAGGTAGGATCAATGTTATAAAATTCGTTAGGCGCTAGTCGGGCGCTATGCCGCCTAGACGGGGACTAAGCGTCGCGAGACGGATTCCACGGTATAAAGTAAATAAGATATATGATACTCAAATATAATAATATAAAATTTAAAATGAGTTCTTGTTCGGATGTTTCTTCAGTTCTTTATAGACGCGAGCGACTGCTTCTGTTATTGGATGCTTCTTCAGTTCTTTGTAAACGTGACTGCTGTTTGTGTTTTTAATCGGCTGCTTCTAGGGCAAATATTTGTTTTCAATGGCCAAATGGGCCTTTTTTTCTTGGCAAATGGGCCTGTTCTTTTAGGTTTTAAAATTTGAAACCCAAATTCATAAGCGTCTGGCTGATTTTCAGCGACGCTTGGCTGTTTTTCAGCGGCGCCTGGCACTGAGTAGGCGGTTCACCGCCTAGGCAGGCCGATTAGGCCATTTTTTTCGGTGCGCCTGACCTTCGTCTAGCACCTAGGCGGCACCTAGGCCGATTTTTAGAATACTGGGTAGAATTGATCTTTTTCTTTGCCATGACAAGCATGAGACCGATCTAATTATTTCGACACTTCCATTTATAGTAATTCAGTGCTTATAAATGTTTTTTGAGTATGAAGTTTGATATTAGATAATGTTTATAGAAAAAATTAGAGATTTATAAAAATCAAGAAGCTTAGAGATTTATGAGTTATTTTCTTCTTGAATTAGTATAATTATTTAAGAAGCGTAAGCTTTTATTATTTTTAGATTTTGATTTTTGATAATAATTTGTATCTTTTATATTAATTAATAGAATCAATTTATATATCATAATGTTTTTGTATTTAACTGACGTATATCATTTATTGAATGGTGCCGTAGGATAATATAGATATAGATAGTTTAAAATATTACTTTTATTGCATTTTAACGCTATTTAACCGTTGACAATGAACTTTGATTCAAGCAGTACTGAAAAACAGGGTTATAAACCGATGAAACTAATTTGCATCGGGCAAGCCATATTTTATCCACTAGAAAACATGCTTAATGAATCACGGCTCCGTTTCCGGCATGTTCCGGGGCCAGTGATTTGGAAACGGTCCGAATCAATTTGAAATTGGTTTGTGCTGGGACCCAAAATAGGAAATTAATGCAAGCAAGCGCTGCTACTGATAAATAAAAATTTTGCGCTGCTATTATAAGGTGCAATACCTCGGGTTCTTGAACAATAAATACGAGAGCACCGGAGATAGATCTGGTATGTAATAAAAACATGCGAAAAACACCAGAACTGAATCCTAATTTTAAAACTCAATGCAAACAGATTTCTTTAAACAGAAATATGTTCGACTGTGCAAGTGTGCAATCTGAAATGTATGCGTGCTAAATAAATGCGTATGCGGAATACTGAAATTAAAAGAATACAATACACTGATATTTGTTTCTGGAAGTTCTGAGCTCAATCTCCTACATCTCCCCTTCTTTCTCCTCGGAAGGTTCCATTAGAGGATGAGTCACCGAGCCTCGCTCCAGGTGAACTCCTATCCTCAACAAATGCACACCAGCCGCAACTGTGTGTCTAACTAAACAGGAACTTGTTTAACATCTCTGTTCAAAGACTACATACACAGAGTTTAACGTCTTCGTGCTTGGACGGGATCTGATTTTTGGGTTTGTGATTCACTCGCTAAACAATAACGCACATCTCTCAAAATATGCAAGTGAATCTATGTGTGTGAGATTTTACAGTGAACGCTCAACTCTCTAAAGAATAAATCTCACACACTGGGAAAATGCTTCTACAAAAGCTGATTAGAACTCAGCAGTCGATGCTCGTAGTAAGCTCATCTCTAATGGTGGTCGACTGCTTCGTTCCTCTATTTTTCTTCCCTCTGTTTTTGCACTGTGCTTCAATTGATCTATCAAAATCATCGTATTCAATGAATCTCCTTGTATATAAAGCTTCTCTCCAAATATGGCTGTTCGACAGTAGATTCAAATCTCTTCTGCGCTTGTCAAGGCCAATTTGTCTTCTTCCCAAATATGTGCAATCATCCTCTGTATATTGTACTATTTCCCAGAATAGTACAAATCTTGTCCCCTTGATTTAAGGCATTTGCACGACTCAATTTCAACCATTGATTCTTTCCATTTAAGAGGTTGATTGTGTCTGAATGTATATCAGCAAATTGTTCAACAGCTGTTCGCTCAGCTGTTGGTTTTCTTCATCACAACACTTCGCTCAACAGCTGTTCACTCAGCTGTTGGTTTCTTTGTATCGCTCATCAGCTGTTGGTTTTGTATATGCTTCAGCTGATTGTTCTCATCTGCTCCAGCTGATATCTGCTTCATCTTTTGTTCGTTGTTCCAACAGCTGATTCGCCTCTATTGATCAACATCTAATGTCTGTTGTCTTTACTGCTGAACATACTGTAGCTTGCGACTGATAACTGATCCACTGTAGCTTGCGTCTGGATAAATGATCCACTGTAGCTTGCGACTGGTTACATGATAAACTCAACGTCTGAATCAATATCCCTGCGTCTGAATACCCAACGACTGGTTACATAAACCACTGTAGCTCCCGACTGGTTATATGATCTAATGTAGCTCCCGACTGGTTTATATAGCCATCGACTGATAATGCAATTTTACTGTAGACAACTACTGATATGCGGTACACTGTAGATAGCGACTGAATGAATAATCTACTGTAGATAGCGACTGGATACATGATCCACTGTAGCTTGCGTCTGGATTACCCATCGGCTGGATACTCAACTGAGAGAAATACCTTGCGTCTGAATAACCGATCTACTGATTCTGCTGACGTCACTGATGCTGATCCATCTTGTTGTCTGCTGATATTGCTGACGTCATCGTTGCTGATCACAGCTTGTGTCTGCTGATAAAGCTGACGTCATCATCGTTGATTCCAGATTCGTTCAATAGAAATGCTGTCGTCATCATCGCTGATTCCAGATTCCTCCAATAGTAATGCTGACGTCACTGTTACTGATTCCAGCTCTTCTTTACTTCTTAACAACTTTCTGTTAACATCATAATCGAATCAGCTTCTCCAGTCACTGATTCAACTTCTTTTCTTCTCATACTGTTAACATCAGATTTCTTTCCTTGTAAACATCTGCACACTTCGTAGAGATATTAGAAACACAATAACATGTTTTGTGTAATTCAAAATCAGATATGGATCTGTTATCCAGATCCATCAGTTTGGTTCCGATTCGGGTTTTGAGTAGGATCCACTCGAGCAGTTACGTTTTTACCTGTTTCAGACTGTTTCGGGGTTCTGAAGAAAAAAAAAAGACAATCAAAATAAAATTTCTGAACCTTTTTTTATTTCTTGTAATATCGGAGAAAATATTTATTCATAGAACATTAAATGACAACTACATCTCCATTTGAAAACAAAATTACATTATTACTAACCATTTCTGGAATATTCTTATTCTACTTCATAACTTTCAACTACGAAATCATCTATTGTTCCACTCATGTTCTTGCTTTCGGCATT
>KV016296.1:32344-50409 GCA_001598015.1 Dorcoceras hygrometricum
GAACAGAGCATAACAGAGCATAACGGAGCATAATCAGAGTATAACAGATCATGACAGAACATGACAGAGCATGACATAACGTGACAGAATGGCACTGATAATAACTTCGTGTCTATGGTTTACTGATCAGTCCCTAATTTTTATTCCTCTAAGGGGTCGAGGCCACGTGGTTACACCAAGTAACCCAGAGTGCGGAATATTCCGTAGACCCATATAACGACAGAGATATCAGTGCAAAACAGAACCAGAGTTTAACAGAGATCTTACTTGAAACAAGTGCTCGAATAGTAGTTCAAAACCGAAACTTCGAAGTAAAGAAAATATATATGTATATCAAACAAATGTATTACTTAGCAAAAACCCAATTACCCTTTAAATTCATATTTTACGTGAACTGAGCGAAGCCTGAAGTCTGGTTTACGATTATGGGGTGAAGTCTGGTAGCACGAATCCTGCTGTTTGAACGAAGTCCAGCAGTAACTCGATTGCACGAATTCTTCCTAAGTCTCGCACCTGCTGGTTCGTCGCTTGCACAGAACTTTGGCTAAGAATCTGCTAGAATTTCCGCAGCACTTTGTCGCGAAGAAATGTTGCTTTTCTGACTGTGGATTTCGAAATGGTGTGAGGAATTCTTTGGTCGTCCTCTAGTATTTATAGGCGCAGCGGTGAGAAAGTCGAGCGTCCGCCATTAAAGCTCTTAATTCCCTGACATTACGTCGACTGTTACACGCGCATGATTTCCGAGTCTTAATTGGCCATTAATTCCCTTAATTCTACGGTTACGGCGTGAAATCTGCCTTGTACGCGTGAGAGATCTCTTCGACTTTTCACGATGAAGCTTTCTGTACAACAATCTTGCTTCGCGTCGAGGAATTCTAACTTTTTTGTGGAGAAGATGAAGTCTGCGTCGCTGTTGAATTTGCGTTGCTGCTGAAATTGCGTCTCTTAAGTCGTCAGCTGTTGGATTTGCCTTGCTAAAAGTCCAACTGCTGAATTCTTCGTTGGTCCAAGCTGATTTCTTTTCGACTGATCCTTAGCGTTAAGTCAAAACGTTGTCGTGTCAACTTATTCAAGCGACACCGTTTTGATATCATTGAAAAGTACCTGCTGGTTATCTTTAAGTAATGTACCTGCTGGACTCTTGCAACAGCTGATTCGGGATACCTGTAGCTATCTGCTGGTTTTAATCATCGCACAAGTCATCTGCTGAATCTTTAGCGTGAAGGCGAAACGCTGTCGTATCGACTTATTCAAACGACAACGTTTTGCTATCGCTAACTTCCAGTACCAACTGCTGGTTTGCGCTGTAGCTTCCTGCTGATTGCTGGCGTTACTGCTGACGTCATCATTGTTTAGCTCTCCAGCTGGTCTTCTCGCACCAGCTGGTCTTTCTTCGTCTGCTGATCACGAATGGCCAACTGCTGAATTCTTGTCGCTAAATGGCCAACTGCTGAATTAGCGACCCAACTGCTGAGTTTCGACCAGCAGGTAATCTTCGATCAGCAACTGAATTTGCGTAGTCACTACACAAAACGATGACGTATCATCCTCCCCGCTTCAGTAATTATTTTGACGTGCAACTGCTGGTTCCACGAAACGACGGCGTTTCATTCTCGCGCCATCAACTGCTGATCAGCTTTCACCAACAGGCGCTACTGCTGAATTTCGACCACCTGCTGATTTTCGACCAGCAGACAAATTTTTTTTTTTTTGAAGCTGAATTTTCGTGTTTTCACAATGGGTCACGAAAGGGGTAATCCGATCTGGACCCAAGTAAAATTGGGCACCAAAAGTTTTTTTCCATGATTAACGCCCTTCAGTGAGCCCATCTGGTACAAGTCATTTTTAAGCCGGTTTATAAAGGACTCTTAGATTACGTTTTGTCACATTAATTCATAATTATCATTAAACTAAGTTCCATCAATTCATGAAACTTTAATCTTGATATAAATTTTAAATCACATTTACAATGAGGGATTTTATTTTGAAAATTTTTGTCTCATTAATTTTAAATCATATTTAAAATACATGCGGATTCAACAACAAGATATATCAAATATATATATCCTAATTATCCAAAATCATGTTATCTATACAATCAATCAAATTAATTGATATAAATAAAACAATCAAATCAAATTTGGATTTATCCAACAAAATTACATTTTAAATATAAACTCATATTTTATAGATAAAATACAGGATTATTTTAATGAAATTCACGTATGATCGATCCTAGCCTGAAGCACTGATACCACTGTTGGAGCATCCGAAGGATCCGGATCACGCTCCCAGGGCGTAGAGGAAGCTTTAAAAATTTTATGCCCCGGACCGCTCATACACGAATAAAACAAAATCTAAACATGCATAGGATGTTTAGAAATATTTACCTATGACGACTTTGCGCCCGACTCCGATTATTCCGGTTTTACGCAGTAATAGCACTTCAACGATTGAATCTCCAATTGTTCGCCTAATCCGGTCCACCACCGGTTTCCAAATTCCTTCGTTGCCTTGCACTAGAAAGCACAACGAATTGTCATGAATGGATTCTCCTCTCCATGACGGCAGGAACAGGGTCCGGCAGCATGCGGCAGCGGCGGCTAACGATGACGTCGGCGACGGTAGGAGGCTGAGAGTGGATGAGAGGGGAGACGAGAGTTATGATTCAATAATCAAGCGGGTTTTTCATTCTATCTTTGAAAGTGTCTCCTCATTGTCATATTTATAGGTGGAGGGATAGAGTTTGAGTTGAAACAGAGGACATTCGGTTCAAATCAAACTAGGAACATTCGGTTCAACTTAAACTATGAACATTCGATTCAACTCAAACTGTGAACATTCAATTCAAGTCAAATTGGGAATATTTGGTTCAAGTCAAACAGGGAAAATTCGTTTCGACTCCCTCGATTGTGGTCTCATCATAATCCTGATCGATGATCAGATATCACCAATGTGATCATTTTACAAAACTGATCATTATGATGTTAAAACAAATTTTCTGACCACTAAATCTATTTATGGCAGGTTTACTCCCATTAGCAAAATATGGAATTCCTACTCCGTAGCTTATTTTGGAAGGCATACCCCCAATCTTCCTCCTACTATACTCAACACTTTGAGTTCTACATCCGTATGGGAATTGGGAAACCAGTACTTGTGTGCTCCTCAATGGTTCAGGGATACAGCTAGCCGTGGGCTCACAACTCTTTGTGACTCCGAAAATATATTTTCGGACTTATCCATCGGATCATGATAAAGCGTCTAGCAACATCGCCCCATGATCACCTAGGTATCACTGATAGTGCCTGCAAGAACCAGTTGATCATGGTTAGCGTACAGTCGGTCCTTTAATCTCAAATATCCTGACCGAATCAATTACCATTGGTAAATCGAGAGTCGCTAGAGATTCGATAGCCATGCATACATCTTGGAGATCAAATAACGACATCGCATGTGCTACTAGGTAAACCCATTTACTCAAAGCACATCTAGTACTCTGGCAAGAGATTTATCACACTATTATCTTCTCAGATAGCATAGGATATCCACGCACAAGGGAGAGCGGTGAATCCTCGACAACAAAGCATAGACTCCTACATGCATCGGGACCTCATCCAATCCCGCCACCTGATGACCCCAATGGAGTCGATAAACGGGTCAAAGTGAGGCACCTATCATGTAGAGTCTCAATGGCGTTTCGAGTAGTAAGGACTAATCTGTACAACCAAGACCTCGGACTTAATCCAATCGACAAATGATAACCACTTGGAAAGTCCGAACGAGGGTATTTTGACAGCCAGGTCAGTATCCATCTGCATGCTCAGAACATCTCTATGTTCCCTACCAATGAAACGTGGTACTTTACATAACAGATGCTAGTCTCAAGTTTTTACGGCCCTTATCCACTTCTAGATGGTCAATAGTAATAGCACTTCAACGATTGAATCTCCAATTGTTCGCCTAATCCGGTCCACCACCGGTTTCCAAATTCCTTCGCTGCCTTGCACTAGAAAGCACAACGAATTGTCATGAATGGATTCTCCTCTCCATGACGGCAGGAACAGGGTCCGGCAGCATGCGGCAGCGGCGGCTAACGATGACGTCGGCGACGGTAGGAGGCTGAGAGTGGATGAGAGGGGAGACGAGAGTTATGATTCAATAATCAAGCGGGTTTTTCATTCTATCTTTGAAAGTGTCTCCTCATTGTCATATTTATAGGTGGAGGGATAGAGTTTGAGTTGAAACAGAGGACATTCGGTTCAAATCAAACTAGGAACATTCGGTTCAACTTAAACTATGAACATTCGATTCAACTCAAACTGTGAACATTCAATTCAAGTCAAATTGGTAATATTCGGTTCAAGTCAAATAGGGAAAATTCGTTTCGACTCCCTCGATTGTGGTCTCATCATAATCCTGATCGATTATCAGATATCACCAATGTGATCATTTTACAAAACTGATCATTATGATGTTAAAACAAATTTTCTGACCACTAAATCTATTTATGGCAGGTTTACTCCCATTAGCAAAATATGGAATTCCTACTCCGTAGCTTATTTTGGAAGGCATACCCCCAATCTTCCTCCTACTATACTCAACACTTTGAGTTCTACATCCGTATGGGAATTGGGAAACCAGTACTTGTGTGCTCCTCAATGGTTCAGGGATACAGCTAGCCGTGGGCTCACAACTCTTTGTGACTCCGAAAACATATTTTCGGACTTATCCATCGGATCATGATAAAGCGTCTAGCAACATCGCCCCATGATCACCTAGGTATCACTGATAGTGCCTGCAAGAACCATTTGATCATGGTTAGCGTACAGTCGGTCCTTTAATCTCAAATATCCTGACCGAATCAATTACCATTGGTAAATCGAGAGTCGCTAGAGATTCGATAGCCATGCATACATCTTGGAGATCAAATAACGACATCGCATGTGCTACTAGGTAAACCCATTTACTCAAAGCACATCTAGTACTCTGGCAAGAGATTTATCACACTATTATCTTCTCAGATAGCATAGGATATCCACGCACAAGGGAGAGCGGTGAATCCTCGACAACAAAGCATAGACTCCTACATGCATCGGGACCTCATCCAATCCCGCCACCTGATGACCCCAACGGAGTCGATAAACGGGTCAAAGTGAGGCACCTATCATGTAGAGTCTCAATGGCGTTTCGAGTAGTAAGGACAAATCTGTACAACCAAGACCTCGGACTTAATCCAATCGACAAATGATAACCACTTGGAAAGTCCGAACGAGGGTATTTTGACAGCCAGGTCAGTATCCATCTGCATGCTCAGAACATCTCTATGTTCCCTACCAATGAAACGTGGTACTTTACATAACAGATGCTAGTCTCAAGTTTTTACGGCCCTTATCCACTTCTAGATGGTCAATCGACTAGGAACTAGTTTAGACAGTGACTATTAGATGTATTTCATGATAGTCATCAAATCCACTATCACATCTAACATACACTATAGTGCATTCAAGGTCCTCATCCAACAATTTGTAATCATGATAATGAAGATAAAGAATGCCATACAAGAATGCGAATTTCATAAATAAAGATCGTTTTACATAGAGTCAACAAGAGAAAACCCACATGTCATAAGTTGGCAAGCTGGGCACCTACTCTAACAAATAGATCACTCAATATATATATATATATATACCGATTTCATTGACACATCAAGGGACGGAACATTACTTGCTGTAGGGTAAAGCTGCACTATCAGAATTCATGAACAAAAATTGGTGGCTTGCCCTTTTCAAGAAGGAAAAACAAATTGATGTGCAGCCCTTGGAATGAAACTCCAGATTTCGAAAAGTATAGAACATCACACATAATAGGATCTCATCAACACATCAAAGAAACCGAGGGTTACATGCCTCAAATTATTGCCTATGGTTGAGAGGTGGCCTCCGGTAGAATGCACGCAGCGAACATGATCCGAATTCCTTAAATTTTTCTCAGAAATTTTGGCCTCCTTGAAGAGCCCTAGCCGACACCCCTCACTTATTCCTTTGTGAGATTTACGTGAGAGTATGGGGGAGGAGGGGGTGTCCCTTTATAAAAAAAACCTAGCCTCCAAAAGTGTTACCCCAACATTGTGAAATAAAAGAAATGCGAACCCACTTTTTAAAGAAAGATAATAACATATAAAGGCATATTGATATAAATTTAAAAATGCCTCTTTAGATTCAAAAAGTGCACCCCAATTTAGTCATAAAAAAAATAAACAAATAATTCAAAAAGTGCACTTTAAAGTTTTTTGGAAAAAGAAATAAATAACATGGACTTGAATCCGCCATGATAGGATCAATGAAATCGAAAATAGAGTTTAAAATAAGCCCAGGAGTTCAGAAGGGGAGGGGGGGTTGAATGAACTCCTTTGATTTTTATTTTTCGAAACCTTTAAAAAAGATTTTTACAAGTCTGTGCTTAACTCAGATCTACGTAACCAGATCTGAGGCTCTCAGTCCAAACCTGTTTTCTCGATTAACAAATAATGTGCGGAAAGAACCGAAACAGTGATCAGTTAAGTAAATACAGATGCAAGTATATAAAAAAGAGATAGGGTCAAGAGTTTGTTTCTGGAAGTTCGGATCTGAAATCCTACGTCTCCCCTTCTTCCTTTTCAGGAAGGTTCCACTAGACGATTTGATGAATACAGCTTCTATAGACACCCGATCACTCAAATCTCACTACACGTGAACACCTAGAAACCACAACAACAACGCAGATTTCACTGCCGTTTACAAATGAACGAATTTTCGAACTGCTACAAGAAGCACGTTCGTTACAGACTCTGATCTGACTTTACAATGAACACAACACTAACAGAGTTCTGTGAATATTCTGGTTTCTTTTACTATGAAACTTGTTTACAAATGTAAACCAGAAGAAATCTCGAAGGTATTTTCTGTGTAAGAACTTCAAGGATTGTTCTTCGAGATGGTGAGAGCTGGGATAAAATATTTTGAATCGATGAGAGTTATCGACAGAGAGTGAGAGCTTTTTCAAATCACCGAGAACTTGTGAATATGCGAGAGAGTCACCAGAGAGTATTTCTGTTTGAAATCTTCAGCTATTTAAACATCTCGATCCTCAACGGTCATTAAATGAGCCAATAGACACAAACTTTGTTTGCATATCTTCATCATGCTCCATTAATGCTATACAAAGGTTTGTCTGTGGTTGTTAGAGCTGATTTGACCTTTATGCCAAAGTAGGTAAACATCGATTTGTACTACTCTGCATACTGTACGATTTACTCCAAAAAGGCTCTGAACTTGAATATCTTTACTCCAATTTGTCTAACAGGAGTTATATGATAAAATATCGATCGTTGAATCCTTTGGAACGAATAGCTGTCAAAACTGAATCTGAAATATGAAATCTGTTTTGGCTTTGAGCTCAATCTAATCCAGTCTGTTTTGAGTAAATACAAGCTTCAGGATCTTTTCTCCTTTACGAGAATGTCCCTTTCTCGCTCTCTAAAACTGAATCTTCCCCCTTTTTTTATATTTTACAAATGTATCCCATTATCTCTCTTTATATGTTCTCTATTAAATCTGAAATCCCTTTACGCATAACACCAGCTCTAAGAGCTGTTCAGATCTGAATCTGCATAGAACAAACAAATCGATTATTGAATCTGTTCTGTACCTTAGAAACCTCTGATCTGAAATCTGATATAATCTCTCAAATACTCTGAGTAGATTTTATCCAAATCTGAGTCTCTGTACTGAACCTGATAAGCTCTGATATGAATTGCTCTTATCTGATCTGATAAGCTATCTTTCCCTTTATATACTCTGTTCCCAATCTCTCGGATCTGAATATACTCTGAACGAAATTCTTAACCCGATAACTGAAATTATCCGAATACTCAAATCTGATATACTTTCTTCCTTTTAGCGCGAGTACTTAAGATCCAGATCTAAGTCTTAAATTCAATTCTTATCTTGTTTTCGTTATCACCAAAACTTATAAATTTTATCTTAACAATTTACTCCTTTTTGGTGATGACAAAACTTAGCAGCCTATGACTTAAATAGAGACAAAAATAAATTGCTCCAAGTCTGCTATATATATATTCAAAACTGGCTAAGTACAAGAGATTTGTACAAGAACTGAAAAATGGAAAATCTGCTCAAATCTGCTCATCCAAACCAACGATTCCATCCCCTAGAACTGGTGCTTCCTCCTCCTCTGCGAGATCCACTTCCTCTTTTCCTTGGTGGTTCACTTCTAATTCCACCACCACTTGGTCTGCTTCTATCTTCAGGAGGCTGTGGACCTAGATTGCTTCTATCTTCCCCCTTTTTGTCATCATGGACCCTATTAATGTAGGGTATGATTTCAGACAATTTAGTGCTAAGAGTAGCGATGCCGTCTGTGTTTCCTGTCGGAAATCATTCAGATCAGCCTTTAGAGTCTTTACTTCCTGTTGGACATCATGAATGAGATTTCTAAAGATGCGTCCTTGATGAGTAGAATCATTTTGAAACGTCGTCTCAAGATGCGAAATCCTCGAAGAAAGAACGGCCTTTAGATCGTCTATATCCTCTAGTGTCCGCACTTGCTTTAAATGAATCTTATCAACAGTAGCTCAGATCTTTGCGAACGACTCTGGATAATCTGAGGTAGGAACAGCTGTAGTTGGTATAGAAAGCTGGAATGGCTTCTAGTAGGCTACTGTGAAAGGAAGGTCAATTTGAGGAATATCAGCAGTTGTCGCGTCATCCTGAGGAATTTCATCAGTAAAGTGCATAGGAGAGTCATTGGAAGAGCTAGGACTGTAAGGATTCAGATTCTCATCTAAACCTCGTCGAAAAACACCAAAAAATCCCTTCGGCTCTACTTCTATATCTACAACCGGTCCGGCTGAAACTATATCTGTACAAAGATTATACGTCCCGACTGGCGGAAGATGACCAAAAGATTGAACTGTACAACATCTACACAGACTGCAGCCCAGTTCCTTCGAACAATCCCAGACTAAGGCGGTCGTGAATCCAGATCTTGGACTGGCTCAATGAAAAAGCACATGGGGACAAAGGCATCCACAACTGGCCTCTGCGGTAGCTGCTTCCTCTTGTGAAAAAGAGACAACCTGCATCCGCTTCTCCACCGATCTGTACCCTGTATTACTGTCCAAGATCCGTCAATCAAAATCAGCGGCCTTACCCAAAAGGTAGTTTAACACTAGAATAAAATCGTGAAAGAACTGCACCACTCTGTACATCATCTCCGCCAAAGAGATTTGAGTTACTCGGCCGTGTCCACTCCAGCTTGTGCTCTCTCATTTTCTCCACCAATTTTGTCAAAGCAAGGCGGTGAGCATCTGATAGCATATCCAAGACTTGAAGATCAATTGCTGTAGTGGGCGTGCCGGACACAAAATTGCGATGTCTCGCCTCCAAAAATTTTCGGAGTAGCATCACCCTGTACTTTGCTATTATATACAAACGCCTCCTCACAGCTGTCTGCAATGAATCTGTTTCTGCCCATGTCAAAACCTATTCCTCCTTAGCCGCTAGATCTGAAACTGATTGCAAAGCTTTCAAGCTACGCAGACTAAAAGAATGAAAGAATGAAAAAATTTAATCTACTACTTCTTCCCTTAACTGTACAAGAAACTCAATATCTGCACAAATCAACGTAAACATTTCTTTGGCCGGGTGCCCTTTTATTTCCTCTTTCTCTACAAGGGGCTCCTTCCCCTTGTCTGCAGCATCAATCTGTGGAAGGTTGGCCTTGTACCAGTCTACTCCCTTCAAAGTAATCCCGCGACCAAACTTGATCTGTGTCGGCTCCTCAGCCGTAATAGATGGAAGCATCATTTCCTCAGGGATCTGCTTCAAAATATCATCGATGGACATGGACTCTTCATCAGACGTGGATGTTTCTGTAAGCTCCAGAACCTTGCTCAAGGGCTTCGTGTCTTCAGAGTCATTAACGTTCTCATCTCTTTTTACCTTATATGTAGATTCCTTCTCAGTGTCCTTCTCCTTATCCTTCTCCTTCTCAACCGGCTCATCAGCATTAGTTATAGCTGAAACATCTATCTTGCTTTCTGTCTCAAAAGTTTGCGTCTTAGCAGGTTCCTCCAAATCTGTTTCAACCATCTCTATTTCAGCAGTCTATTTGATAACCTTTGCAATAATGTCTTCAACTGTTCCCTCTTCATCAGACTCCTCTTGCAACACCAATTTCCGTTTTAGCGCTCGGCGTAGTCGAGTGCTAGGGCTTTCAGCCGAAATAACAGATATGGGTTCAACATCTTAAACCACAGAAACAAGAGCTAGATTATTCTATGCGGGAGCAGCTCTCCCCACAGTTGTCCTCTTCTTCTTAGTAGCAGGCTCAGCAACAGCAGGAGCTGGTCTTCTCTTAGCTGCAGCCTTCTTAACCACTTTCACCACTCGCTCATCCTCGTCGACAGTAATATTCTTGTTTTTGGCAACGTAGGTGCCAACAATTTTCACTGTAAGAATTTTTAGCGGTGGGAAGGTCTTCGCCTCTCCCAGAGTCAAATCTGGAGCATCCTTCAACGGAACACAAATCTGAGCAGCAAACCCGTTGGCTTGCTTCGAAGAATTTGTAATCATCTCCTTGAGAATATCAAACAGAATCTTGCACCAGTTGATCTTGAGATCGAAGTGAATGGCAGTCATCAGTAGAAAACACTCATGAGTAACTGTGTCAAAGGACCCGGCCTTGACAGTAACAGACTTCGCCAGTATGTCGTTTAGCAGACGAAATTCGACCTCCATTTCTTTCTTCTTGCAGGAGGTCTTAACTGGCTCTCCAGACGCAGAAAATACACTCCTCACATCATAAATCAAATCTTTAGGCACGTCATCCATCGAAGTCAACCCTTCAGTCGATAACCCAAATACTCCGGAAAACTGATTTTCAGTAATCTCAAAGAGCTTTCCTTGAACAACGCTTATAATCGAATCCTTTTTCATGACGGCATGACTAAATAAGTGTTCCAAATCTTACTCATAGAGAACAGAGGGGCATCCCAGAAAACCACGGAGACCGGTAGATTCAAGATATTTGAACATTGCAACCATGCCCTCTTCAGGAAAAGTCAGAACTGATTCGAAGTTCACTTAAAGAGCGCTCTGAATCAATGAAGCGGCCATTGATGTTGGTTGATCGAACGAAAAGGCTGATAATACGAAGAATAATCTGAAAAAGCAAGTACACGAGAAAGCAAGTGAGTAATTTTGCGCAAGGTAATGGTTAGAGATAATAAAAAAAATGCATAAAAGAAAGAACGAAATACGAAACGGAACGTGTAATAGTGTATATGTGACATTTCGAATTATGACAACATACGTGTCAATCATCCGATGGCGCGATCAGATTTTGAAAATATTTTGAAATTTTCACTAGTACGGTGAAAAGTAAAAACGAGCACCATTTAAAAAACACGTCACAGTCGTTGAATCTGTTTAATGTTCCAGCTGAGGTACTATAATATCTAATCACATACAATTATCAACTGTATATACATGAAATCTGAATAGATCCAGGTCTCACGCATTCAGCTGACTTAACACTTATTAACTCAGATCTGTTGTTCCCCCTAAATCTGATGTTCTCCCAACGCTAAAATTTACCACATATAAGGATATTCGTCGTTTCCCCTCAACAGAAGACCCAAATGTGAAGTAAACAGAAGCTGTTCAACCTGAAAAATTATCGCACAATCACAGATTAAGGCAATTCTAAGAGACCAAGAATGTTTCGAAAATACGAAACTTTAGCGTCTGGTAGAGGCTTTGTGAATATATCAGCAAATTGCTGGTCAGTCGACACATACTCCAGCCAGACGTCCTTCTTGAGCACGTGATCTCTTATGAAATGATGACCGATGTCTATGTGCTTTGTTCTTGAATGCAGCATAGGATTCTGAGTAATTGCGATGGCACAAGTATTGTCATAGAAGATAGGAGTTTCAGAAGCATCAATGCCGTAGTGTTTAAGCTGGTGTTGAATCCATAAGATCTGAGCACAGCAGATTTCAGCCGCTAGATACTCTGCTTCAGAAGTGGACGTAGCAATAGATGTTTGCTTCTTACTGAACCAGGAAATCAGACGATCTCCCAAGAATTGACATGTACCACTTGTGCTTCGCCTATCAATCCTACATCCTGCTTAATCTGCATCACTATAACCTGTTAGTTGAAAACTGGAGTCTTTGTGAAACGAACCAGACTCTAGAAATTTTTTTAAAACGTTTGCGGAAAAATATTAACTGAAATTTTGGCTCGTTCCCTTTAAAACATTTTCTAAACCGTCACTTTAAAACATAATCAAATAAATATCTTAAATCATAAATTCAACCGTAATGTTTGAAAATCATACTGCGAAAAGTACTGAAAATGAACAAGTTAAAACCAACATACTAAATGTGTATCATAACAAAAGATAACATCGATGCGGTCACGGGGTACTGCTGTAGCAGGCGCTCAGAGGTCCTCACCGTCAGTTGGGGTATACTTGGCAGGGTCATCACCTGCACCATTTACAAAGCTTCAGAAGAATCTATCATTTGGTATCTGGATAGCGGATGTGCGAGGCACATGATGGGAAATCCAAAGCTGCTGTCAGATGTGATGTAACACAAAGGAGCCAATATTATTTTTGGCGATAACTCATACGGTAACATTGTGGGTAAGGGTAAGCTTACCCATGGTAGTAAATTCAATTAATGATATCCTTGTTGTTGAAAATTTGTGCTATAATTTGATTAGTATAAGTCATCTGTGTGACAATGGTTACACAATTAACTTTCAAAAGCACACATGCACAGTTCGGAGTCCGGATGGTCTGACTGCATTGGTAGGAAAAAGATCGGGGAATACCTACGTGGTCAATTGGTCAGAGCAGATGGGATCTGAATAGATTTGCCTAGCATCTGACTCTTCCAAGAGCTGGCTGTGGCACCAGAGGATGAACCATCTGAACTTCAAAACTCTTGCCAAACTGAGTAAGCTCGAATTGGTTTCTGGTATGCCCAAAATAAATTTTTCAAAAGACAAGATTTTTGCAGCATGTCAGATGGGAAAACAAATTCGTTCTACTTTCAAAAAGAAAAACGATCTTCTTTCTTCCCGAAGCTTAGAGCTTTTACATATGGATCTTTTTCGTCCAATACCCGTAACAAGCTTACGGGGAACAAATTACACCTGGTTGTTGTCGATGACTTTACAAAATTTACATGGGTGTTGTTTTTAAAATCAAAAGACTAGACCGCTGACCAGCTGGTTAAGCTTTTAAAACGTTTGAAAAATGATAAATCTTGTACTGTCAACCGAATAAGATCTGATAGAGGTACTGTGTGAGACCCAAAAGCTGATGAGATTAATTGAGTTAATTAATCGGGTTATATTGAGATCATATTTGAGTTGTTATGCTTGGAGAAGCTATCGGGTTTTGTTTTAGTCCTTAGAACAGTTCTGGAGAGTTAGAGTTTGGCGTGGAATCTGTTCAGTAGTGAGTGCTGGGTCATCGCTGAATGTTAGCGTTCAGCAGTGGTGACGTTAGTAGTTGTCGCTGAGTGGTTGTGTTCAGCAGTCGTAGAGAGATTAGTTGTCGTTGAGCAGTAGAGAGCGCGCTAGCGTGTTTCAGTAGTGAATAGCTAAACGTCGTCGTTTGGATTAGTTGGTATGTCATCGTTTGGATTAGTTGGAACGAAAGCGTTTTGGATTAGCGGAGGAGACTCAGCAGTAAGCAGCATTGGTCTTCAGTAGTGTGAGAGATCTGATGTTGCGTTGCGAATAGATGTTGGTTAGTTGTTCAGCAGTGAGTATCGGGTGACGTATCCAGTTGAGACAGTAGTTCTCTGCGACGTCGTTTGAATTCTTCGATTGCCGACGGTAGACAGCTCTGGTTGAAGTAAGAGTGGTAGCGTTGGACTCCTCTTGCTGAGACGCTTCATTTGGATATTGCTTTTCGGACGTTTGCTTGAAGCTGGTGAGGTGTGCGAAGACATCTCCCTTGTGTAGTCTGTTAGCATTTCCGTCCTAGATTGTTGGGGTAAGTGTTCAGATCCTGTCTCGTGTTGTTTAGAGCTCTCTGCTGAGTTAGATGGGGTAGGATAGCGCTGGTTGAGTTCGTAGCTCCCAGCTGTTGCTTTTCTGTGCTTCGGTCCTTGAGCAGTTGCTTGTGTTGGCTTAGCAGGTTGTGGATCTGCGTTGCTTGGACCCTGTTTGTAGTAATTGTTGCACAAAGATTTGAGGTACGGATGTGAGCTTGTCTTACAGCGTGGATTTGACATGGATATTATGTGTAATGCTGTGTCTGTTCTATATTGTTATTGCTTGCATATGTTTCGTGATTTATATGGCAAGATGTTGCATTGCATATACATCTGTCATATCCAATTCAGATCTTGTAGCCTTGCGTTGTTCTACTGTTCTGTTGCGTTCCAGGATGCGAGGGCGAGCGGAATTACCGCACTCTCATCTCTCTGCTGGGTTTAGTTAGCCACTATTAGCCGAGTGGTTAACTACCACAATTCTTGAGTTGGCAACAGCAGGTTGAGCAGTTGTGAAGCATCTGGTATCGGGTAATTCCCATATGCTTGTACACACACCGTGGACACTATTCTTGCAGAATCTGTTGTCAGCTATTGATCTATGCCTGAATTATTTGGCTCCCTGTTGTGGTTGTAGCCTTCGGCTGTGGCCCTGTTCCTCATGCATAGCATCTGCATTTTATCTGTTGCTGTCTATTGCTGTTTTTCAGTTTGCTCTCCGTACTGGGGTTTGACCTCGATGTCCCTCTGGGGCTTGTGTTGTTGCCTGTATGTTGTTTCAGGTTTCCCAGGTTTCTCTGCTGGTCTTGTCTTTGACCCAGCGGGAGGTGCCCCAGGAGGTGGTTAGAGTGTCCCAGTTAGCGTATAGCATATATGTACTAGTACTGTCAGCCGGGGAATGCCCTGTGCTTGTGTGATTCGGTTGTATGTTATAGTACTTGTATGTTTAAATGTTGTACTGTTGTACTGAATTGTGTTGTTAAATTGGGATACTTTAAGTATTGTTGTATTTTAAATTATATGTTTTAATCGTCAGGCCAAAGCGAAAAATTTTAAGCCACTTTTGTATGCTTCCGCTATTGTTTTGCGTGGTTTAACTCTGTGTTGTGCGCGAGGCCTGACATTTTTGCTATCAGGGCTTAAGCTGGGATAAGATCGATTTCTTGTGATCACACTTGAGTCTAGGCACATTGTTGTCTGTTGCATGTGCTTGATTATGTGATCTATTTGCTGCATTTAATTGTGCTGTATTTGTTCTGTTGTGACCTTACCCTCTTAATGTTTCTTAGATGCCTCCTAGACGTAGGGGTAGAGGTAGAGGGTAGATTCCGGAAGAGTCGGAAGGTCAGACCGAAGGTGATCAGCGTAGTTTTCCCCTCCGTGGAAGCGGTAGGCGAGCTGAGGATGAGGTTGACGAGTTGGCTGCTCGTGTGAACGATATGGAACTCGTTATGGCGAGGTTTCAGCGTATGAATCCTCAGGTTTTCAATGGGGATGAGTCTGGTGCTGATGCAGATTCATGGTTGCAGCATGTCACGGGTTTGTTTAACCGTGTGCAGTATGATGTCGAACTTACGTTGAGTCTGGCTACTTTTCAGTTGAGTAAATGTGCGGAGCGTTGGTGGAGAGGCGCTTCGAGGACTTTGGAAGAGACTGGAGTAGGGATTTCGTGGGAAAGTTTTTGCGCAGCTTTTCGTCAAGAGTATGTCCCGGAGTCCTATGTGAACGCTCGTGAGCATGAGTTTGATAATTTGGAGCAAGGCTCTATGTTTGCGAGAGAGTATGCCCGTAGGTTTTCTTCCCTTCTTGCTTATGTGCCGCATGTTGCTTTCGCAGGTGGCGCAGAGTAGTCGTCCAGTAGTTCAAGGAGCACAACCTTCCCAATCATCTCAGTCGTCTCATCCACCCCAGCAGCAGCAGTTAGCAGCAGCAGTCAGGACGCCAGAGGTTTAGGCCTCGTGGCCACCAGTTCAAGAAGAAGGCAGGTTCTAGTTCTTCTGGTTCTGGTAGTTCTAGCAGTGGTAGCCCTAGGGCAGAGTTTTGTGGCTTTTGTGGAGACAAGCACCCTTCGACCCAGTGTGTTGGAGTCCAAGGTTCGTGCAACATCTGTGGTCAGTATGGGCACTTTGCGAGAGTGTGTCTGTTGGATGGATCTCAGCAAGTTGCAGCTTCACCTCAGGGTCGTGGTGGATCTTCTAGAGATCGTTCTTTTATGATGCCTCAGTCTAGAGTGGGAGAGATGCAGTTTAGGCCGTTTCAGCAGCTTGGTCCGTCGCGTTTCGGACAGTCTTCCCAGCAACATTTCTTGGTTCCCCAGCAAGCCCAGGTGAATGCCATTAGGAGGGAGCAAGCGGAGGGCACACCGAGCGGAGTGATTACAGGTATTTGCTCTGTTTATGATTTTCCTGCTCGAGTATTGTTTGATACTGGCGCATCGCATTCGTTTATCTGATGCATTTGCGGTTGAGCATGGTTTGCATACCACCTCTTTGCGCGATGTTGTCTCTATTGAAACTTCGGCTGGCGCGAGCCTGTGCTCCCAAGAGGTTTTGTTGAATGGCATTTTGAGGTTTGGTGAGAATATTTTAGTTGCAATTTGATTCTTTTGGTGTTATGGGATTTTGACTGTATAGTGGGATGGATGTGTTGTCGAGTTTTAGGTCCTCGGTGGATTGTTTCCATGGCATTGTGCGTTTTATGCCTCAATTTGGCGAGAAGTGGAACTTTTATGGCCATGATTCCCAATCGAAGATTCCTTTGGTCTCTGCGATGGAGATGTTTAGTTTGTTGTCTTTAGAGAACGCTGGATTTATGATTTATGCGTTGGACGCATCTTCTTCTTCGGGTGTGGAGCTTAGTGATGTTCTGGTTGCTCGTGATTTCCCCGATGTGTTTGAGGAGGTTTCTGGTTTTTCTCCGAAAAGGGAAATCTACTTTAGCAACGAGCTGGTGCCTGGCACAGCTCTGATCTCGCGTGCACCGTATCGTTCAGCACCTGCAGAGTTGAGGGAGCTTAAGGTGCAGCTTGACGACTTGTTGGAGAATGGTTTTATTAGGCCTAGAATGTCGCCGTGGGGAGCTCCGATTTTGTTTGTGCAGAAGAAGGATGGCACTATGAGGATGTGCATTGATTTCCGCCAACTGAAAGGCTACTGTGAAGCATAAGTACCCTTTGCCTAGGATTGATGATTTGTTCAATCAGTTGCAAGGTTCTGCCGTGTATTCGAAGATCTATTTGCGGTCAGGGTACCATCAGTTGCGGATTATAGAGCAAGATTTTTCGAAAACTGCGTTTCGTACAAGGTACGGGCATTATGAGTTTCTGGTTATGCCTATTGGTTTTATGAATGCCCCTGCAGTTTTCATGGATTTAATAAATAGAGTCTTTCGAGAGTACATCGATCAGTTTGTGATTGTGTTTATCGATGATATCTTGGTGTACTCGAAGATTTTGATGGAGCACCAGGAGAATTTGAGGATTGTTTCCCAAACTCTTCGAGCCTCGCAGTTATATGCTAAGTTTTCTAAGTGTGAGTCTAGTTGGATAGAGTTGTGTTTCTGGGTCATGTGATTTCAGCAGATGGGATTTCTGTGGATCCCTGTAAGGTGGAAGCTGTTGTCAATTGGGAGCGTCCCAGGAATGTGTCGGAGATTCGTAGTTTCTTGGGTCTGGCTGGCTATTATCGTCTTTTTATCGAGAGATTTTCTTGTATATCTAAGCCGATGACGCAGTTGACCCAGAAGGACAAGAGTTTTGTTTGGACTGAGAAATGTGAGAGCAGTTTTCAGTTGCTCAAAGAGAAGCTAACTTCTGTGCCTGTGTTAGCGTTGCCGTGTGGTTCAGGTGGTTTTGTTATTTGTTCAGATGCTTCGCTCAATGGATTGGGCTGTGTGTTGATGCAAAATGGTCGAGTCATTGCTTATGATTCGTGGCAGCTGAAACCGCACAAGACTCGTTATCCAGTCCATGATTTGGAGCTTG
>KV016297.1:10351-37555 GCA_001598015.1 Dorcoceras hygrometricum
TGTTTTAGGTAAATGTTTTTACCTAGTTGCACTCGCGATGTCACTATTTGATCTCCAAGATGTATGCATAGCTATCGGATCTATAGCGACTCTCGATTTACCAATGGTCGTTGATCTTATCGGGATATATGGATTGAAAGGACCGTACTGTACGCTAACCACGACCAACTGGTTCTTGCAGGCACTATCAGTGATACCTAGGGGATCATGGGGCGATGTTGCTAGACGCTCTTACCATGATCCGATGGGCAAGTACGGAATTGTGATTCCGAAGCCACAATGGTTGTGGGCCCACGCTAGCTGTATCCCTGAACCATTGAGGGTCACACAAGTAATGGATTCGAGATTCCTGCACGGAAACCGAGCTCAATGTATTGAGCATGGGAAGAGGATTTTGGGAAGTGCGACTTCCTAAAAGTCAACAGGGGTCAAATCGTGATTTCCCGCTGTTGAGGGGCAAAACGGTCATTTTGCACTGGGGTTCTGAAAAATGGTTTTTCAGATCATAGTATTCAGTTTTGGAAACTGAGTCGATCGGTCCGATCTGATCGGTGATCGGATTTATGATGAAGTCACGGTGATAGGGATGAACCGAATGTTGATACGTTGGACCCGGGCCCGTTGGGCCGGTCCAAGTCTGTCACTAGTCTATTTAAATAGACTTAGAGGCTTTAATAAAAACACTTGACACTTGATTACACAACCCTAACCCTAAAAGCACACGCCTCCCTCCTCTCCCAAGCCGCCGCCGCCTTCCGCCGCCGCCTCCCACGCCGGAATTTGTTCCGGACAACTTTTCGAGGAGTTTCCGTCCGTGCCGATCTCGTCAGGATTTCTAGTGCAGGTTGATGAAGGAGTCTCCCTTCCGGTCGTGGACTTGATTGACGTAATCTACCGCCACCTACCGTGAAGTGCCGGTTTCCTCGTGAAACTGGTCGGAGCCAGGCGCCTAGACGCCAGCAAGGTAACTGCCTAAACGCCCTATGAAAGGTTCATAGTTTCATTGTTTTAATTGTATTGAACATTTCCCGGCCTAATTTTATTCTTCTGCTGCCTCTCCGGGAGACGGGATCCGGATCCGCCATGGTTCCCCAACACTTAGATGGTACAGTGAGGGGACGCCCGAGCTGATCCAGCTAAGGACAATCGTATTGCAGAGTGGTCCTCTGAAAGAAGAAACCAGCTGGGAAACAAGCTCAGTGCAAACCAGCTCGTAGACCAGCTGGGGGGAAAACCAGCTCAGCAACCAGCTGGTAGAGACAAGCCAAGAGTTCAACAACCAGCTCAGAGAACAGAGACCAGCTCAGAGCAAGGCAGTTTGAACACAAGTATTGTGGAGATTGTATTGAAATGTTCAAACTGAGTTTTTGTATTGTCAAATACGCTGTTCACAGAGCTCAGAAGTCAGCAATGGTTTCTACAACGCATTTAATGAAAAGGAGCTTAAAGTCAACAAAGCATGCAAAGCATTAAATGACAAAGGACACAAAGTACATCTATGTCAGAACTTTTTCAGAAACCTTCTCAACGGCTGCAATTTCGTGTCCAACGGATAGAATTGCACAAGAGGCTTTATATATCAAGCGCAATGAAACAGAAGATGGATGCTCAAAATAACAGTGAGAGTGTTGTGCAAATACAAAACAGAAAATCAGAAGAAAGCACAACGATGGGAAGATAGCAGATAACCGGCTTGGACTAGGAGCACTTCCCAGTGTGTGTGAGATTTAATTATTGAGAGATTGTGCTTACTCTGTAAATCTCACACACACCAACATTCACTCACATTCGAGAGTTGAGCAAAAAAGATTAGAGTGAATGTGATTCAATACTCTCCATTGTAGTCTTTGGACATAGACGTTAAACAAGACTAGTTGTCTTTCGCACTAAGACGTTAAAGAAGTGTGTGTAGCCTTTCTTACTGAGGCGTAAAAGAAGTGTTGTTAGTCACACAACTTGCGGGCTGGTGTGCAGTGGTAGATGCAATGAGTTCTTGCGGCTGCGGGTCGTAGGAGTGGGTTGAAGCGAGGATCGTTGTAATCAAAGTCTTCTAGTGGATCCTTCCCATTGCGGAAGAAGGGGAGACGTAGGAGATTGAGCTCCGAACTTCCATAAACAAATATCAGCGTATTTTCTTTACAGCTTCCAGTACTTGCATTCATACGCATAGCATATTTATAATTGGGCATAAATCTGTTTAAGTGGCTTTCGAATGAGTTTAAGTTGTTTCCGCATGATTTACTTTTATTACTCAATCTGTATCTCGGTGCACAAGTATTCAAGAACACTGAGCTATTGTAGCTCAAGATAAGTTAACCAGATCGCTCGGCTATGTGTCGAGCTAGTTTCAGCATCCAGCTGGAACCAACATGTTGGGCGCTTGCTTTGTATCAAGCTGGTTTCAACAACCAGTTGGAACCAGTTTGGTTATCGCAACCTGGCTTCAATGCCTTGCTGAATCCTACGTCTTATCATTCGATCCGGTTACACCATCTAAAGTGCCTATTATTGTCAAAATAACAAGTATATAGAGGGTAAATCGATCCTGACAAGTGGTATCAGAGCGGGTTGTTCTTGAATAGTTCATTTACTTTCGAAAATGTCTTTGAACGGTTTTAAAATAGTTTATGATCTGATATCCGTTCGAAAGCCTATCTATGCTACAAAATTTTAAGGTTTTCAAAACTCATTGCATATGGATAGGAGGAGGAATGTTTATTGAATTACAGAGCGATTTCCCAAAAGGAAAGAGCGGCAACATCTCTTCTGACGTGCTGACAGATGGCGCGAAATCTGTGGACACCAAGATCTCTAGGGCTGGGCGAGCCCCAGCCTTAGTGAAAAATGGAAGAGATTCAGTGGATTGAATCCTCTATTGCTCCTCTGGTCCATATAATTGAGAATTTTTGAGTATCATAGACTTTGTTTTCAAAATCTCATGCATTCATACTGCTTTCGGCAAACTGTCTTCCCGTGCATAAAATCGTTTATTTCAAAATTAAAAATACCCCATGCTCTGTTGAGGGGGAGTTTTATTTTAACTATTAAGGGGGAGACAAGATTTCAAACTCTTTTTGATTCCCACAAAAAAGGGGAGAAATATTTTCAAACATAAACGTACATGAGTATGTTTATTCGGATTTTGTGTAAATCAAAAAGGGGGAGATTGTTGGATCTGTTTTTACAGATCAAAATCTAAGTTTTGATTCACACAAAATCCGCTACTATTGTTCTAACGTTTTAACTTAAGTGCGCAGGTTGAGCTGAAAAATAAAAACGCAATTTCGGATGCCTAAACAAAGGAATTTGGCCAAAAAGCGGCTTAGCTCACTGCGTAGAAGTGAGTTTTGCTCATTGGACCATTTCGGAGGGGGTAGTACCGGCCTCATGCAAAAATACCCAGCCGGATTATGAACCTGCAACGGAAGCGAGCTGTATGAAGAAAAATGTAGCAGCTCAGAAGCAAGCTGGATCAAAGCACTGATAGCAGATTGACTGAGAGCAGATAGCAGTGCAGATTGAGGAGTAGTCCAAGCTAGAATAGTAAGGGGACACCTAAGCTGGTCTAGCATTGGACAACTTAGCTGGTACAGTGAGGGGACGCCCGAGCTGATCCAGCTAAGGACAACCTGATTTTAGAGTGGTCATGTGAAAGAAGAAACCATCTAGGAAACAAGCTCAGTGCAAACCAGCTCGAAGACCAGCTGGGGGGAAAACCAGCTCAGCAACCAGTTGGTAGAGACCAGCCCAGAGTTCAGCAACCAGCTCAGAGAACAGAGACCAGCTCAGAGCAAAGCAGTTTGAACACAAGTATTGTGGAGATTGTATTGCGAAGTTCAAACTGATTTGTTGTATTGTCAAATACGTTGTTCATAGAGCTCAGAAGTCAGCAATGGTTGCTGCAGCGCATTTAATGAAAAGGAGCTGAAAGTCAACAAAGCCTGTAAAGCATTAAATGACAAAGGAAACAAGGTACATCTATGTCAGAACTTTTTCAGAAACCTTCTCAACGGCTGCACTTTTGTGTCCAACGGATAGAATTGCACAAGAGGCTTTATATATCAGGCGCAATGAAACAGAAGATGGATGCGCAAAATAACAGTGAGAGTGTTGTGCAAATACAAAACAGAAAATCAGAAGAAAGCACAACGATGGGAAGATAGCAGATAACCAGCTCGGACTAGGAGCACTTCCAATTGTGTGTGAGATTTAATTATTGAGATATTGTGCTTACAATGTAAATCTAACACACACCCACATTCACTGACATTCGAGAGTTGAGCTAAAAAGATTAGAGTGAATGTGATTCAATACTCTCCATTGTAGTCTTTGGACAGAGACGTTAAACAATTCTGGGTGTCTTTCGCACTGAGACGTTAAAGAAGTGTGTGTAGCCTTTCTCACTGAGGCATAAAATAAATGTTGTTAGTCACGCATCTTGCGGGCTAGTGTGCAGTGGTAGATGATAGGAGTTCTTGCGGCTGCGGGTCGTAGGAGTTGGTTGCAGCGAGGGTAGTTGTAATCAAAGTCTTCTAGTGGATCCTTCCCGTTGCTGAAGAAGGGAAGACGTAGGAGATTGATCTCCGAACTTCCATAAACAAATCTCAGCGTATTTTCTTTACAGCTTCCAGTAATTACATTCATATGCATAGCATATTTATAACTGGGCATAAATCTGTTTAAGTGGCTTTCGAATATAAGAGTGCAGTTTGAGTTATTTCCGTATGATTTACTTTCATTACTCAATCTGTATCTCGGTGCACAAGTATTCAAGAACACTGAGCTATTGCAACTCAAGATAAGTTAACCAGATCGTTCGACTGTGTGTCGAGCTGGTTTCAACATCCATCTGGAACCAGCATGTTGAGCGCTTGCTTTGTATCAAGCTGATTTCAACAACCAGCTGGAACCAGTTTGGTTATCGCAACCCGGCTTCAATACCTTGCTGAATCCTGCGTCTTATCATTCGATCTGGTTACACCCTCTAAAGTGCCGATTATTGTCCAAATAACAAGTATTTAGAAGGTAAATCGATCCTGACAAGTGGTATCAAAGCGGGTTGTTTTCGAATAGTCCATTTCCTTTCGAAAATGTTTTTAAACGGTTTTAAAATAGTATATGCTCTGATATCCGTTCGAAAGCTATCTATGCTACAAAATTTTAAGGTTTTCAAAACCCATTGCATATGGATAGGAGGAGGAATGTTTATTGAATTGCAGAGCGATTTCCTGAAAGGAAAGAGCGGCAACATCTCTTCTGACGAGCTGACAGATGGCACGAGATCTGTGGACGACAAGATCACTGGGCCTGGGCGAGGCTAAGTCTTAGTGAAAAATGGAAGAGATTCTGTGGATTGAATCCTCTATAGCTCCTCTGGTCCATATATATGAGAGTTTTTGAGTAGCATAGACTTTGTTTTCAAAATCTCATGCATTCATACTGCTTTCGACAAACTGTCTTCCCATGCATAAAGTCGTTTATTTCGAAAATAAAAATATCACATGCTCTGTTGAGGGGGAGTTTATTTTAACTATTAAGGGGGATAAAAGATTTCAAACTCTTTTTTATTCCCACAAAAAGGGGGAAAAATATTTTCAAGCATAAACATACATGCATATGTTTATCCAGATTTTGTGTAAATCAAAAAGGGGGAGATTGTTGGATCTGTTTTTACAGATCAAAATCTAAGTTTGGATTCACACAAAATCCGCTACTATTGTACTAACGATTTAACTTAAGTGCGCAGGTTGAGGTGAAAAATAAAAACGTAATTTAGGAGGCCTAAACAACGGAATTTGGCCAAAAAGCGGCTTAGCTCACTGCATAGCAGTGAGTTTTGCTCGTTGGACCGTTTCGGAGGGGGTAGTATCGGCCTCATGCAAAAATACCCAGCCGGATTATGAACCTGCAATGGAAGCGAGCTGGATGAAGAAAAATAGCAGCTCAGAAGCAAGTTGGATCAAAGCACTGATAGCAGATTGACTGAGAGCAGATAGCAGTGCAGATTGAGGAGTAGTCCAAGCTAGAACAGTAAGGGGATGCCCAAGCTGGTCTAGCATTGGACAACTTAGCTGGTACAGTGAGGGGACGCTCGAGCTGATCCAGCTAAGGACAATTAGATTGCAGAGTGGTCCTGTGAAAGAAGAAACCAGCTGGGAAACAAGCTCAATGCAAACCAGCTCGAAGTCCAGCTGGTGGGAAAACCAGCTCAGCAACCAGTTGGTAGAGACCAGCCCAGAGTTCAGCAACCAGCTCAGAGAACAGAGACCAGCTCAGAGCAAAGAAGTTTGAACACAAGTATTGTGGAGATTGTATTGCGAAGTTCAAACTGATTTGTTGTATTGTCAAATACGCTGTTCATAGAGCTCAGAAGTCAGCAATGGTTGCTTCAACGCATTTAATGAAAAGGAGCTTAAAGTCAACAAAGCCTGCAAAGCATTAAATGACAAATGACACAAGGTACATCTATGTCAGAACTTTTTCAGAAACCTTCTCAACGGCTGCACTTTTGTGTCCAACGGATAGAATTGCACAAGAGGCTTTATATATCAGGCGCAATGAAACAGAAGATGGATGCGCAAAATAACAGTGAGAGTGTTGTGAAAATACAAAATAGAAAATCAGAAGAAAGCACAACGATGGGAAGATAGCAGATAACCAGCTCGGACTAGGAGCACTTCCAAGTGTGTGAGAGATTTAATTATTGAGTGATTGTGCTTACAATGTAAATCTCACACACACCCACATTCACTGACATTCGAGAGTTGAGCGAAAAAGATTAGAGTGAATGTTATTCAATACTCTCCATTGTAGTCTTTGGACAGAGACGTTAAACAATTCTGGGTGTCTTTCGCACTGAGACGTTAAAGAAGTGTGTGTAGCCTTTCTCACCGAGGCATAAAAGAAGTGTTGTTTGTCACACAGCATGCGGGCTGGTGTGCAGTGGTAGATGCTAGGAGTTCTTGCGGCTGCGAGTCGTAGGAGTGGGTTGCAGCTGTGAGACCCGAAAGCTGATAAGATTAAGGGAGTTAATTAATCGGATTTTGTTGAGATCAGCTTTGTGTTGATGAGCTTTGAGAAGCTATCAGGTTTTGTTTTAGCCCTTGGAACAGTTCTGGAGAGTTAGAATTGGCATGGAATCTGTTCAGCAGTTAGCGCGAGTCATCGCCAATGTTGGCGTTCAGCAGTAATGACGTAATCAGCTGTTGCTGAGTGGTTGTTTTCAGTAGTCGTAGTGATCAGCAGTCGCTGAGTAGTAGAGAGTTGTCTAGCGTGTTTTCAGCAGTGAGTAGTTCTACGTCGTCGTTTGGATTAGTTGGAACGACAGCGTTTTGGATTAGCGAAGAAGATTCAGCTGTGAGTTGCGTTAGCGTCAGCTGTGTGAGAAATATGTTGTAGCGTTGCTAACAGATGTTGGTTAGTGTTCAGTAGTGAGAAGCGGGTGATGTGTGCAGTTGCGACAGTAGTTCTCTATGACGTCATTTGAGTTAGTTGCGATAGCTATTTTGGCTAAGTGAGAGATCTGTTGCAAGATCTGTTTTGCAAGCGGGAATATCAGTTGCGATAGATTAAGTTTGGTGGATACTATTTCTTCAGTTGTGAGCAGCTTTGGCTTATATTAGAGGACTTGGTCTTCGAATTGAGTATCCAGTTTCCATACTTAGAATATTTTCCCGATTGCCAAATCCTGTCGCGATACCCTAGCTACTGTTCACCGAACCTTATCTTCTTCGATTGTCGGCGGTAGACAGCTCCGACGAGGGCGAGAGTGGTAGCGTTGGACTCCTCTTGCTGAGACTCTTCGTTTGGATATCGTTTTCGAACGTTTGCTTGAAGCTGGTGAGGTGTGCGAAGAGATCTCCCTTGTGTAGTCTGTTAGCATAAGTGTTGGATTTCGCTCCTAGCTTGTTGGGGTAAGTAAAGTTCCTTCCTTTAAGCTTGTTAGAGCTTTCTGTTGAGTTGGAGAGGTAGGATTAGCGCTGGTGGAGTTTGTAACTCCCAACTACTGTTTTCTGTGCTTCAGTCTTTGAGTAGTTGCTTGTGTTTCCGTTGAGCAGGTGGTGGATCTGCGTCATTGTGGCAATCTGCTTGTAGTAATTGTTGCCCAAAGATTTGAGGTACGGATGTGAGCTTGTTTACAACTTAGGATTGAGCATGGATTATATACTTGGCTGTGTGTGTGCTCTGTGCTGTTATAGTTTGTGCATTATATTGATATCAGCTGTTGCATTTGCATACACGCATTATCCTATTGAGCTCTGTTTTGCTAGATGTGCCTTTTCTATTGAATTGAGAGTACCAGGATGCTATGTTCAAGGACAGCGGGTAGTTCCCGTATACCTTGGAGGCTGAGCCTTTTCTATTGAATTGAGAGTACCAGGATGCTATGTTCAAGGACAGCGGGTAGTTCCCGTATACCTTGGAGGCTGAGCGGGTAACTACCGTACCTCATTCTCCCTGCTGGGTTTGTTAGCTGCTATGAGCGGAGTGGGTAGCTCCCACATCTCATGAGTGAGCAACAGCAGGTGGAGTTGTTTGTTGGCATCTGGTACGGTGTATTGGAGACGAGTGGGTAGCTCCCATATGCTCAGTACACCATCTCGTGGCCACTACTGATTGTTCCTTTGATCAGATCTTGCTGTTGAGCTGTTGTTGAGATCCTTTGGCTCCCTGCTTTCGGTTGTAGCCTTGATCCCTTGCATAGCATTTGCATATTTATTTGTTGCTTTCCTTATGCTGTTTATTGCTACTCTCCGTACTGGGGTTTGACCCCGAGGTCCCTCTGGGGCTGGTGTATTGTTGCCTGTATGTGTTTTCAGGTTTCCCAGGTTTCTCTGTTGGTCGTGGCTTTGACCCAGCTGGAGGTGCCGCAGGAGGTGGATAGAGTGTCCCAGTTAGCGTATAGCATATATGTACTAGTACTGTTAGCCGGGGAATGCCCTGTGCTTGTGGGATTGTGTTATCCGTTGTAGTACTGGTATTTGTATTTGTTTAAATGCTGTACTGTTGTATCGAGTGTTTGTAAAATACTGGGATTACTTTGAGTATTGTGTATTTTAAATTATATGTTTTAAACCGTCAAGCCTAAAGCGAAAATTTTAAGCCACTTTTTGTATGCTTCCGCTATGTTTGCGTTGTTTAACTCTGAGTAGAGCACGAGGCCTGACAGCAGTGAGGGTCGTTGTAATCAAAGTCTTCTAGTGGATCCTTCCCGTTGCTGAAGAAGGGGAGACGTAGGAGATTGAGCTCCGAACTTCCATAAACAAATCTCAGCGTATTTTCTTTACAGCTTCCAGTACTTGCATTCATATGCATAGCATATTTATAACTGGGCATAAATCTGTTTAAGTGGCTTTCGAATATAAGGGTGCAGTTTGAGTTATTTCGCATGATTTACTTTCATTACTCAATCTGTATCTCGGTGCACAAGTATTCAAGAACACTGAGCTATTGCAGCTCAAGATACGTTTACCAGATCGTTTGACTGTGTGTCGAGCTGTTCAGCATCCATCTGGAACCAGCATGTGGAGCGCTTGCTTTGTATCAAGCTGGTTTCAACAATCAGCTGGAACCAGTTTGGTTATCGCAACCCGGCTTCAATACCTTGCTGAATCCCACGTCTTATCATTCGATCTGGTTACACCCTCTAAAGTTCCGATTATTGTCAAAATAACAAGTATATAGAGGGTAAATCGATCCTCACAAGTGGTATCAGAGCGGGTTGTTCTTGAATAGTGCATTTCCTTTCGAAAATGTTTTTAAACGGTTTTAAAATAGTCTATGCTCTGATATACGTTCGAAAGCCTATCTATGCTATAAAATTTTAAGGTTTTCAAAACTCATTGCATATGGATAGGAAGAGGAATGTTTATTGAATTGCAGAGCGATTTCCCGAAAGGAAAGAGCGACAACATCTCTTCTGACGAGCTGACAGATGGCATGAGATATGTGGACGCCAAGATCTCTGGGCCTGGGAGAGGCTAAGACTTAGTGAAAAATGGAAGAGATTATGTGGATCGAATCCTCTATTGCTCCTCTGGTCCATATATATGAGAGTTTTTGAGTAGCATAGACTTTGTTTTCAAAATCTCATGCATTCATACTGCTTTCGACAAACTATCTTCCCATGCATAAAGTCGTTTATTTCGAAAATAAAATACCCCATGCTCTGTTGAGGGGGAGTTCAGTTTTAACTATTAAGGGGGAGAAAAGATTTCAAACTCTTTTTGATTCCCACAAAAAGGGGGAGATTATTTTCAAGCATAAACATACATGCATATGTTTATCCAGATTTTGTGTAAATGAAAAAGAGGGAGATTGTTGGATCTGTTTTTACAGATCAAAATCTATGTTTTGATTCACAGAAAATCCGCAACTATTGTACTAACTATTTTATTTAAGTGCGCAGGTTGAGCTGAAAAATAAAAACGTAATTTCGGAGGCCAAAACAAAGGAATTTGGCCAAAAAGCGGCTTAGCTCACTGCGTAGGAGTGAGTTTTGCTCGTTTTACCGTTTTGGAGGGGATAGTACCGGTCTCATGCAAAAATACCAAGCCGAATTATGAACCTGCAACGGAAGCGAGCTGGATGAAGAAAAATGTAGCAGCTCAGAAGCAAGCTGGATAAAAGCACTGATAGCAGATTGACTGAGAGCAGATAGCAGTGCAGATTGAGGAGTAATCCAAGCTAGACAGTAAGGGGACGCCCAAGCTGGTCTAACATTGGACAACTTAGCTGGTACAGTGAGGGGACGCCCGAGCTGATCCAGCTAAGGACAACCAGATTGCAGAGTGGTCCTGTGAAAGAAGAAACCAGCTGGGAAACAAGCTCAGTGCAAACCAGCTCGAAGACCAGCTGGGGGAAAAACCATCTCAGCAACCAGCTGGTAGAGACCAGCCCAGAGTTCAGCAACCAGCTCAGAGAACAGAGACCAGCTCAGAGCAAATCAGTTTGAACACAAGTATTGTGGAGATTGTATTGCGAAGTTCAAACTGATTTGTTGTATTGTCAAATACACTGTTCATAGAGCTCAGAAGTCAGAAATGGTTGCTGCAACTCATTTAATGAAAAGAAGCATGAAATGACAAAGGACACATGGTACATCTATGTCAGAACTTTTTCAGAAACCATCTCAATGGCTGCACTTTTGTGTCCAACGGATAGAATTGCACAAGAGACTTTATATATCAGGCGCAATGAAACAGAAGATGTATGCGCAAAATAACATAGAGAGTGTTGTGCAAATACAAAACAGAAAATCAGAAGAAAGCACAACGATGGGAAGATAGCAGATAACCAGATCGGTCTAGGAGCACTTCCAAGTGTGTGTGAGATTTAATTATTGAGAGATTGTGCTTACATTGTAAATCTCACACACACCCACATTCACTGACATTCGAGAGTTGAGCGAAAAAGATTAGAGTGAATGTGATTCAATACTCTCCATTTTAGTCTTTGGAAAGAGACGTTAAACAAGTCTGGTTGTCTTTTGCACTGAGACGTTAAAGAAGTTTGTGTAGCCTTTATCACTGAGGCATAAAAGAAGTGTTGTTAGTCATGCAGCTTGCGGGCTGGTGTGCAATGTTAGATGCTAGGATTTCTGGCGGCTGCGGGTCGTAGGAGTGGGTTGCAGCGAGGATCGTTGTAATTAAAGTCTTCTAGTGGATCCTTCCCGTTGCTGAAGAAGCGGAGACGTAGGAGATTGAGCTCCGAACTTCCATAAACAAATATCAGCGTATTTTCTTTACAGCTTCCAGTACTTGCATTCATATGCATAGAATATTTATAACTGGGCATAAATCTGTTTAAGTGCCTTTCTAATATAAGAGTGCAGTTTGAGTTATTTTCGCATGATTTACTTTCATTACTCAATATGTATCTCGGTGCACAAGTATTCAAGAACACTGAGCTGTTGCAGCTCAAGATAAGTTAACCAGATCGTTCGACTGTGTGTCAAGCTGGTTTCAGCATCCATCTGGAACCAGCATGTTGAGCGCTTGCTTTGTATCAAACTGATTTCAACATCCAGCTGGAACCAGTTTGGTTATCGCAAACCGGCTTCAATACCCTGCTGAATCCCGCGTCTTATCATTCTATCTGGTTACATCCTCTAAAGTGCCGATTATTGTCAAAATAACAAGTATATAGAGGGTAAATCGATCCTGAAAAGTGGTATCAGAGCGGGTTATTCTTGAATAGTGCATATCTTTTAGAAAATGTTTTTAAACGGTTTTAAAATAGTCTATGCTCTGATATCCGTTCGAAAGCCTATCTATGAAACAAAATTTTAAGGTTTCCAAAACTCATTGCATATGGATAGGAGGAGGAATGTTTATTGAATTGCAGAGCGATTTCCTGAAAGGAAAGAGCGGCAACATCTCTTCTGACGAGCTGACAGATGGCACGAGATCTGTGGAAGCCAAGATCTCTGGGCCTGGGCGAGGCTAAGCCTTAGTGAAAAATGGAAGAGATTCCGTGGATTGAATCCTCTATTGCTCCTCTGGTCCATATATATGAGAGTTTTTGAGTAGCATAGACTTTGTTTTCAAAATCTCATGCATTCATACTGCTTTCGACAAACTGTCTTCCCATGCATAAAGTCGTTTATTTCAAAAATAAAAATATCCCATGCTCTGTTGAGGGGGAGTTTATTTTAACTATTAAGGGGGAGAAAATATTTCAAACTCTTTTTGATTCCCACAAAAAGGGGGAGAAGTATTTTCAAGCATAAACATACATGCATATGTTTATCCAGATTTTGTGTAAATCAAAAAGGGGGAGATTGTTGGATCTATTTTTACAGATCAAAATCTAAATTTTGATTCACACAAAATCCGCTACTATTGTACTAACGTTTTAACTTAAGTGCGCTGGTTGAGGTGAAAAATAAAAACGTAATTTCGGAGGTCTAAACAAATGAATTTGGCCAAAAAGCGGCTTAGCTCACTGCATAGCAGTGAGTTTTGCTCGTTGGACCGTTTCGGAGGGGGTAGTCTCGGCCTCATGCAAAAATACCCAGCCGGATTATGAACCTGCAATGGAAGCGAGCTGGATGAAGAAAAATGTAGCAGCTCAGAAGCAAGTTGGATCAAAGCACTGATAGCAGAATGACTGAGAGCAGATAGCAATGCAGATTGAGGAGTAGTCCAAGCTAGAACAGTAAGGGGGACGCCCAAGCTGGTCTAGCATTGGACAACTTAGCTGGTACAGTGAGGGGACGCTCGAGCTGATCCAGCTAAGGACAATTAGATTGCAGAGTGGTCCTATGAAAGAAGAAACCAGCTGGGAAACAAGCTCAATGCAAACCAGCTCGAAGACCAGCTGGTGGGAAAACCAGCTCAGCAACCAGTTGGTAGAGACCAGCCCAGAGTTCAGCAACCAGCTCAGAGAACAGAGACCAGCTCAGAGCAAAGAAGTTTGAACACAAGTATTGTGGAGATTGTATTGCGAAGTTCAAACTGATTTGTTGTATTGTCAAATACGCTGTTCATAGAGCTCAGAAGTCAGCAATGGTTGCTTCAACGCATTTAATGAAAAGGAGCTTAAAGTCAACAAAGCCTGCAAAGCATTAAATGACAAATGACACAAGGTACATCTATGTCAGAACTTTTTTAGAAACCTTCTCAACGGCTGCACTTTTGTGTCCAACGGATAGAATTGCACAAGAGGCTTTATATATCAGGCGCAATGAAACAGAATATGGATGCGCAAAATAACAGTGAGAGTGTTGTGCAAATACAAAACAGAAAATCATAAGAAAGCACAATGATGGGAAGATAGTAGATAACCAGCTCGGACTAGGAGCACTTCCAAGTGTGTGTGGGATTTAATTATTGAGATATTGTGCTTACAATGTAAATCTCACACACACCCACATTCACTGACATTCGAGAGTTGAGCGAAAAAGATTAGAGTGAATGTGATTCAATACTCTCCATTGTAGTCTTTGGACAAAGACGTTAAACAATTCTGGCTGTCTTTCGCACTGAGACGTTAAAGAAGTGTGTGTAGCCTTTCTCATTGAGGCATAAAAGAAGTGTTGTTAGTCGCGCAGCTTGCGGGCTGGTGTGCAGTGGTAGATGCTAGGAGTTCTTGCGGCTGCGAGTCGTAGGAGTGGGTTGCAGCTGTGAGACCCGAAAGCTGATAAGATTAAGGGAGTTAATTAATCGGGTTTTGTTGAGATCAGCTTTGTGTTTGATGAGCTTTGAGAAGCTATCGGGTTTTGTTTTAGCCGTTGGAACAGTTCTGGAGAGTTAGAATTGGCACGGAATCTGTTCAGCAGTTAGCGCGAGTCATAGCCAATGTTGGCGTTCAGCAGTAATGACGTAAGCAGCTGTTGCTGAGTGGGTTTTTTCAGCAGTCGTAGCGAGATCAACAGTCGCTGAGCAGTAGAGAGTTGTCTAGCGTGTTTTCAGCATTGAGTAGTTCTACGTCGTCGTTTGGATTAGTTGGAACGACAGCGTTTTGGATTAGCGAAGAAGATTCAGCTGTGAGTTGCGTTAGCGTCAGCTGTGTGAGAAATCTGTTGTAGCGTTGCTAACAGATGTTGGTTAGTGTTCAGCAGTGAGTAGCGGGTGACGTGTGCAGCTGCGACATTAGTTCTCTATGACGTCATTTGAGTTAGTAGCGATCGCTGTTTTGGCTTAGTGAGAGATCTGTTGCAAGATCTGTTTTACAAGCGGGAATATCAGTTGCGATAGATTAAGTGTGGTGGATACTATTTCTTCAGCTGTGAGCAGCTTTGGCTTATATTAGAGGACTTGGTCTTCGAATTGAGTATCCAGTTTCCATACTTCGAATATTTTCCTGATTTGGTGACGTGTGCAGCTGCGACATTAGTTCTCTATGACGTCATTTGAGTTAGTAGCGATCGCTGTTTTGGCTTAGTGAGAGATCTGTTGCAAGATCTGTTTTACAAGCGGGAATATCAGTTGCGATAGATTAAGTGTGGTGGATACTATTTCTTCAGCTGTGAGCAGCTTTGGCTTATATTAGAGGACTTGGTCTTCGAATTGAGTATCCAGTTTCCATACTTCGAATATTTTCCTGATTTCCAAATCCTGTCGCGATACCCTAGCTACTGTTCACCGAACATTATCTTCTTCGATTGCCGGCGGTAGACAGCTCCGACGAGGGCGAGAGTGGTAGAGTTGGACTCCTCTTGCTGAGGCGCTTCGTTTGGATATCATTTTCGAACGTTTGCTTGAAGCTGGTGAGGTGTGCGAAGACATCTCCCTTGTGTAGTCTGTTAGCATAAGTGTCGGATTTCGCTCCTAGCTTGTTGGGGTAAGTAAAGTTCCTGCCTTTAAGCTTGTTAGAGCTTTCTGTTAAGTTGGAGAGGTAGGATTAGCGCTGGTGGAGTTTGTAACTCCCAGCTGTTGTTTTATGTGCTTCAGTCTTTGAGTAGTTTCTTGTGTTGCCGTTGAGCAGGTGGTGGATCTGCGTCATTGTGGAAATCTGCTTGTAGTAATTGTTGCCCAAAGATTTGAGGTATGGATGTGAGCTTGTTTACAGCTTAGGATTGAGAATGGATTATATGCTTGGCTGTGTGTGTGCTCTGTGTTGTTATCGTTTGTGCATTATATTGATATCAGCTGTTGTATTTGCATACACGCATTATCCTATTGAGCTCTTTTTGATAGCTGTGCCTGTTCTGTTGAATTGAGAGTACCAGGATGCTATGTTCAAGGACGAGCGGGTAGTTCCCGTATACCTTGGAGGCTTAGCGGGTAACTCCCGTACCTCATTCTCCCTGCTGGGTTTGTTAGCTGCTATGAGCGGAGTGGGTAGCTCCCACATCTCATGAGTGAGCAACACCGGGTGGAGTTGTTTGTTGGCATCTGGTACGGTGTATTGGAGACGAGTGGGTAGCTCCCATATGCTCAGTACACCATCTCGTGGCCACTACCGATTGTTCCTTTGATCAGATCTTGCTGTTGAGCTGTTGTTGAGGTCCTTTGGCTCCCTGCTTTCGGTTGTAGCCTTGATCCCTTGCATAGAATTTGCATATTTATCTGTTGCTTTCCTTATGCTGTTTATTGCTGCTCTCCGTACTGGGGTTTGACCTCGAGGTCCCTCTGTGGCTGGTGTATTGTTGCCTGTATGTGTTTTCAGGTTTCCCAGGTTTCTCTGTTGGTCGTGGATTTGACCCATCTGGAGGTGCCCCAGGAGGTGGATAGAGTGTCCCAGTTAGCGTATAGCATATATGTACTAGTACTATTAGCCGGGGAATGCCCTGTGCTTGTGGGATTGTGTTATCCGTTTTAGTACTAGTATTTGTATTTGTTTAAATGCTGTACTGTTGTATCGAGTGTTTTTGTAAAATACTGGGATTACTTTGAGTATTGTGTATTTTAAATTATATGTTTTAAACCGTCAGGCCTAAAGCGAAAATTTTAAGCCACTTTTTGTTTGCTTCCGCTATGTTTGCATGGTTAACTCTGAGTAGAGCACGAGGCCTGACAGCAGCGAGGGTCGTTGTAATCAAAGTCTTCTAGTGGATCCTTCCCGTTGCTGAAGAAGGGGAGACGTAGGAGATTGAGCTCCGAACTTCCATAAACAAATCTCAGCGTATTTTCTTTACAGCTTCCAGTACTTGCATTCATATGCATAGCATATTTATAACTGGGAATAAATCTGTTTAAGTGGCTTTCGAATATAAGGGTGCAGTTTGAGTTATTTCGCATGATTTACTTTCATTACTCAATCTGTATCTCGGTGCACAAGTATTCAAAAACACTGAGCTATTGCAGCTCAAGATACGTTTACCAGATCGTTTGACTGTGTGTCGAGCTGGTTTCAGCATCCATCTGGAACCAGCATGTGGAGCGCTTGCTTTGTATCAAGCTGGTTTCAACAATCAGCTGGAACCAGTTTGGTTATCGCAACCCGGCTTCAATACCTTGCTGAATCCCACGTCTTATCATTCGATCTGGTTACACCCTCTAAAGTGCCGATTATTGTCAAAATAACAAGTATATAGAGGGTAAATGGATCCTGATAAGTGGTATCAGAGCAGGTTGTTCTTGAATAGTGCATTTCCTTTCGAAAATGTGTTTAAACGGTTTTAAAATAGTCTATTCTCTGATATACGTTCGAAAGACTATCTATGCTACAAAATTTTAAGGTTTTCAAAACTCATTGCATATGGATAGGAAGATGAATGTTTATTGAATTGCAGAGCGATTTCCCGAAAGGAAAGAGCGGCAACATCTCTTCTAATGAGCTGACAGATGGCGCGAGATCTGTGGACGCCAAGATCTCTGGGCCTGGGCGAGGCTAAGCCCTAGTGAAAAATGGAAGAGATTCTGTGGATCGAATCCTCTATTGCTCCTCTGGTCCATATATATGAGAGTTTTTGAGTAGCATAGACTTTGTTTTCAAAATCTCATGCATTCATACTGCTTTCGACAAACTGTCTTCCCATGCATAAAGTCGTTTATTTCGAAAATAAAAATACCCCATGCTCTGTTGAGGGGGAGTTCAATTTTAACTATTAAGGGGGAGAAAAGATTTCAAACTCTTTTTGATTCCCACAAAAAGGGGGAGAAATATTTTCAAGCATAAACATACATGCATATGTTTATCCAGATTTTGTGTAAATGAAAAAGAGGGAGATTGTTGGATCTGTTTTTACAGATCAAAATCTAAATTTTGATTCACAGAAAATCCGCAACTATTGTACTAACTATTTTATTTAAGTGCGCAGGTTGAGCTGAAAAATAAAAACGTAATTTCGGAGGCCAAAACAAAGGAATTTGGCCAAAAAGCGGCTTAGCTCACTGCGTAGGAGTGAGTTTTGCTCGTTTGACCGTTTTGGAGGGGGTAGTACCGGCCTCATGCAAAAATACCCCGCTGAATTATGAACCTGCAACGGAAGCGAGCTGGATGAAGAAAAATGTAGCAGCTCAGAAGCAAGCTGGATAAAAGCACTGATAGCAGATTGACTGAGAGCAGATAGCAGTGCAGATTGAGGAGTTGTCCAAGCTAGAACAGTAAGGGGACGCCCAAGCTAGTCTAACATTGGACAACTTAGCTGGTATAACGAGGGGATGCCCGAGCTGATCCAGCTATGGACAACCAGATTGCAGAGTGGTCCTGTGAAAGAAGAAACCAGCTGGGAAACAAGCTCAGTGCAAACCAGCTCGAAGACCAGCTGGGGTAAAAACCAGCTCAGCAACCAGCTGGTAGAGACCAGCCCAGAGTTCAGAAACCAGCTCAGAGAACAGAGACCAGCTCAGAGCAAATCAGTTTGAACACAAGTATTGTGGAGATTTTATTGCGAAGTTCAAACTGATTTGTTGTATTGTCAAATACACTGTTCATAGAGCTCAGAAGTCAGAAATGGTTGCTGCAACGCATTTAATGAAAAGAAGCATTAAATGACAAAGGACACATGGTACATCTATGTCAGAACTTTTTCAGAAACCATCTCAATGGCTGCACTTTTGTGTCCAATGGATAGAATTGCACAAGAGACTTTATATATCAGGCGCAATGAAACAGAAGATGTATGCGCAAAATAACATAGAGAGTGTTGTGCAAATACAAAACAGAAAATCAGAAGAAAGCACAACGATGGGAAGATAGCAGATAACCAGCTCGGACTAGGAGCACTTCCAAGTGTGTGTGAGATTTAATTATTGAGAGATTGTGCTTACATTGTAAATCTCACACACACCCACATTCACTGACATTCGAGAGTTGAGCGAAAAAGATTAGAGTGAATGTGATTCAATACTCTCCATTTTAGTCTTTGGAAAGAGACGTTAAACAAGTCTGGTTGTCTTTCTCGCACTGAGACGTTAAAGAAGTTGTGTAGCCTTTATCACTGAGGCATAAAAGAAGTGTTGTTAGTCATGCAGCTTGCGGGCTGGTGTGCAGTGGTAGATGCTAGGATTTCTTGCGGCTGCGGGTCGTAGGAGTGGGTTGCAGCGAGGATCGTTGTAATTAAAGTCTTCTAGTGGATCCTTCCCGTAACTAGATCGTTCGGCCGTGTGTCGAGCTGGCTTCAGCATTCAGCTGGAGTTAGCATGTTGAGCGCTTGCTTTGTATCAAACTGATTTCAACATCCAGCTGGAACCAGTTTGGTTATCACAAACCGGCTTCAATACCCTGCTGAATCCCGCATCTTATCATTCTATCTGGTTACATCCTCTAAAGTTCCGATTATTGTCAAAATAACAAGTATATAGAGGGTAAATCGATCCTGACAAGTGGTATCGGAGCGGGTTATTCTTGAATAGTGCATTTCCTTTAGAAAATGTTTTTAAACGATTTTAAAATAGTCTATGCTCTGATATCCGTTCGAAAGCCTATCTATGAAACAAAATTTTAAGGTTTCCAAAACTCATTGCATATGGATAGGAGGAGGAATGTTTATTGAATTGCAGAGCGATTTCCTGAAAGGAAAGAGCGGCAACATCTCTTCTGACGAGCTGACAGATGGCGCGAGATCTGTGGAAGCCAAGATCTCTGGGCCTGGGCGAGGCTAAGCCTTAGTGAAAAATGGAAGAGATTCCGTGGATTGAATCCTCTATTGCTCCTCTGGTCAATATATATGAGAGTTTTTGAGTAGCATAGACTTTGTTTTCAAAATCTCATGCATTCATACTGCTTTCGACAAACTGTCTTCCCATGCATAAAGTCGTTTATTTCGAAAATAAAAATATCACATGCTCTGTTGAGGGGGAGTTTATTTTAACTATTAAGGGGGAGAAAATATTTCAAACTCTTTTTGATTCCCACAAAAAGGGGGAGAAGTATTTTCAAGCATAAACATACATGCATATGTTTATCCAGATTTTGTGTAAATCAAAAAGGGGGAGATTGTTGGATCTGTTTTTACATATCAAAATCTAAATTTTGATTCACACAAAATATTCTACTATTGTACTAACTTTTTAACTTAAGTGCGCTGGTTGAGGTGAAAAATAAAAACTTAATTTCGGAGGTCTAAACAAAGGAATTTGGCCAAAAAGCGGCTTAGCTCTCTACGTAGCAGTGAGTTTTGCTCGTTGGACCGTTTCAGAGGGGGTAGTACTGGCCTCATGCAAAAATACCCAGCCGGATTATGAACATGCAATGGAAGCGAGATGGATGAAGAAAAATATAGCAGCTCAGAAGCAAGTTGGATCAAAGCACTGATAGCAGATTGACTGAGAGCAGATAGCAGTGCAGATTGAGGAGTAGTCCAAGCTAGAACAGTAAGGGGACGCCCAAGCTGGTCTAGCATTGGACAACTTAGCTGGTACAGTGAGGGGACGCTCGAGCTGATCCAGCTAAGGACAACCAGATTGTAGAGTGGTCCTGTGAAAGAAGAAACCAGCTGGGAAACAAGCTCAGTGCAAACCAGCTCGAAGACCAGCTGGGGGAAAAACCAGCTCAGCAACCAGCTGGTAGAGACCAGACCAGGTTTGATATTTTATCAAACCTGAATTCCACGATGTTCCCCCTGAACAGTAGACTCAGATTTGACAAAACCAGAAGCTGTTCAACCTGAAAATTTGTTAGCACACAGACATTTAAGGCAGTTCTAAGAGACCTAATATGTTTCTAAAATAAGAAAACTTAGCGTCTGGTAGAGGCTTTGTGAATATGTCAGCAACTTGCTGCTCAGTCGACACATACTCCATCCGGACATCTTTATTTAGCACGTGGTCCCTTATAAAATGATGCCGGATGTCTATATGCTTTGTTCTTGAATGCAGCACAGGATTCTGAGTGATCGCGATAGCACTGGTGTTGTCACAGAGAATAGGCGCTTCAGAATCATCAATGCCATAGTCCTTAAGCTGGTGTTGAATCCATAAGATCTGAGCACAACAGATTCCTGCTGCTAGGTACTCTGCTTCAGCAGTGGACGTTGCAATGGATGTCTGCTTCTTACTGAACCAGGAAATCAGTCTATCTCCTAAGAATTGACAAGTATCGCTTTTGCTTTTACGATCAATCCTACATCCTGCGTAATCTGCATCACTATAACCGATTAGTTGAAAGACTGAATCTTTGGGATACCAAAGACCCACATTGGAAGTTCCTTTAAAATATTTTAAAATCCTTTTCACGGCTATGTAATGTGATTGTTCTTTGCTTGAAATCTAGCACACATACAGACAGCAAACATGGTGTCTGGTCTGCTAGCAGTTAAGTATAGCAAAGAGCCGATTATGCCGCGATAAAGTGATACATCAATGGCAGTACCAGCTTCGTCTTTGTCCAATTGATGGGCTCATAGGGGTCGCAGCTACTGAATAGTTGTCCATGCAAAATTTCTTCAGCAGTTCTTTCGTGTATTTGGCTTGGTTAATGAAAATTCCATTATCCAGCTGTCGAACTTGTAGGCCCAAAAAGAACGTTAGCTCACGCATCATGGTCATCTCAAATTTGTCCTGCTTCAGCTTAGAGAACTTTTGACACAATTTGGGGTTAGTTGACCCAAAAATAATATGTTAGGATAAAATTTATAGTTTTGGTGATAACAAAAATAAGAAAAGATTTGGACTTAACGAAGATAATCGAATAATATTTTCATAAGATATCAAGTTGCTGACAACAGTTATCAGTTTGGCTTTGAGATTTATTACCAGGTTACAGAGTTGATTTGAATCGGGTTCTGAGACATTTGGATCAATGGATCAGGTATTCGGGTTATCGGGTCAGGCATCTACTGTTGGAAGTACTTTGAGAATGTTTGTTACTGTCGACAGATATCGCTATTGGATTAGTAATGGTTGCTGAAAACAGACTTGTCTATTGTATTAGCGAAGATATCTACCAACAGACATCGTTGTTTTATAGGGAAAGTTTTCTGCCAACAGATATCGAAACAGTGCAAGAGATGTTTGTATTTGGAACAGTGCGAGTAACGTTTGCTATCAACAGATTTGGTAACAGTAAGTTCAACACGACATCGTTTGCTATCAACAGATATGATGACGTCAGCTACAGTAGAAATATCAGATATCATGATGTCACCATCAGATTTAGCTACAATGGTCATATAACAGATATGATGACGTCAGCTACAGTAGAGGAACAGATATGATGACGTCATCATTGCTGAAATTGCAAATGGTCAGATCTGTTTAATCGCGACAGATATTTGAACAATGTTGGACTATTCATCATCTTCAACAAAGAAAGATCTGCCAACAGAAATGATTTCAGGCGCAAGAATTAAGTTGATTTAAATTCGATCGTATGCTCAATTGGAAAAGATCGATGGAAAAAACAAGAATCGTTCAACTGCCTGGAATTAAGGAGACAAGATTGGTACTATTTCTGGGTAAATAGTACACATTGGCAGAGGTCGATACAACGGGATTGCACATATATGGAAATTATTTTCCTGCCTCTGACGATATGCAATTTACCATATAGTGGAGCAGGATTGACGGCGTACGATTGTCAGTATTTCAAAAAGGGATTTCATTGCCTTATCAGAGTCAATCGACCGTTGAGCAAAGAATATAAATAGCATATGATTTGAATTGAAGATAACAACTCTCACTTTTGCTATTGCTGAAACGCTGTCAAATTAATTCCTGAGCTATCTCCCAAATTGAAGCATTCTCAAAAGCTCTCAAAGACTCGAAGAACCTTACAGTTCAAATCTTACATAGACATACCTTCGAGTCATCCTCTGGTTCACATTGTTGAATCAAGTTTCTTTTTTTAGAAACCAGAGGATTTTACAGCACTCAAACTACTGGTTCACATTGTTGAATCAAGTTTCTTTGTTTAGAAACCAGAGGATTTTACAGCACTCAAACTACTGCATTGATTGTTATCATTTGATTGAGTCTGTAACACGTGCTATTAAAAGTTTTTGAAATATTGATAAGTGTTGTAAACCAGCAGCTGCGTCTGCGTGGAAGTTTGTGAAGTTAGTGGTGCTAGGAGTTCATACAAGTGAGGCTTGTGTGATCGGGTGTCTACAGAAGGATTGTATACATCAAATCTTCTAGTGATACCTTCCTGAAAAGGAAGAAGGGGAGACGTAGGATATTTATATCCGAACTTCTAGAAACAAATTCTCGACTCTTATCTCTTTACATTTACACACTTATTTGTTGTTAACTGTTCACAAATTAATCGGCTTCATTCCGCACTTTTAGTTAGCCGAGAGATTTGCACTTAACTGAGATATCTCAAGTCTGGTAACTCGGGCTTGAGTTAAGCAGTGCTTAAAATGTTTTGAAAAGAATTTGAAATAGAAAAATCGAAGGAGTTCATTCAACCCCCCTTCTGAACTCCTGTACTTGTTTTGATCATATTTTTGTGACCATCAACCAGTTTGGAGACTGGAGTCGTCGGATTCGAGGAGCGCGAAGTTGTTGCAGTGTTCGTGTGTCTTTGGGACTGTGGACAAGTAGTTCCTCTTATATTTAATAGATTAGGGGTAAGTGATTCTTTACCGATTTAAGCATCTTATGATAGCCGAGTAGTGCTCCGAAGGAGTTAGGTAGCTGATTTATGCTACTGGGCTTTAGAAATTAAGCTGTTTGAGTTCAGATTTGAGTTGATATTGAGGTATCTTGACAGATTTGAGCAGGTAGTGGCTTCTGTTGAGTTCGCCGTGAAGCTGTTTGGACAGTAGACTTGAGTTGGTTGCTGGTCCCTTGTTGTTGTAAGATATGTTGAGGTAGAAGCTGATTGAGGTATGAATTGAGCTAGATCTTAGCAGCTTTGTTATCAGCTTTGGGAATATTTCTATCATGTATTAACTGTTGTGTTTTGTATTGTTTGCTGAATGATTCTGTGCTCATGTCTGTATTATGTGCGTGTGGTTTTATGCATTGATTAAGCATGAGTCTGTTGTGCAAAACCGCTGATCAACTCAGCGATGACGTCATGTCCCTCTTCGTAAAGAAGTTTGGGAAATTCATGAGAAGATCTTTCCACCATTCCTCTCCTTACAATAATTTTAATAAAAATGATAAATCTGTATCTGACATGAAATGTTTCAATTGTGAACGACCAGGGCATTTTGCAGCCGAGTGCAACAGGCCCAAGAAAGACGATAGATACAAGCGAGAGGACAAGAGGAGTGATGATCGATACAAGAAGGAGGAGCGATACAAGAGAAATGAGGAAACTGATGAAAGATCTATTGAGAGATCCAAGGAGCGATCCAAGGACAGGCGGATGAGAACAAGAAGTGACAAAAGACTCAGCCACAAACATGACCGCAAAGTGTTGATGGCTGAGGAAAGCACAAAGAGCTGGGCGGACACTGACTCAGAATCTTCATCCAGCAGCTCCTCATCAAGTGACAGTGAACAGGAGGAAGTTAACTGCCTCATTGCTGATCAAACTTCGGATGATGAGGTATTTTATTTATCAAACATTGAATTTACACGTGAGGATCTAGTTCAGGCACTGAACGATATAATCCATGAGTACAAGACTCTATCTCACACATTTGAGGAAATCAAGGCCGTAAAACGCAAGTCTGAAAAACTAGTTCAGCAGAATCGAGTTCTGAACGAGCTTAGAGGATAACTGACAGTTTAAACGACTGAGTTGAGTAAGCTGAGAATAGAGAATGAATTGTTGAGAAGTGAGTCCAGCGAGCTCAAGGCTGAAGTTGAAAAGTTAACTAAAGAAATGAGCTCCTGGACCCAATCAGCTCGTGCTTTCCACAAACTACAAGAAATCCAAAAGTCAGCACATGATAGAACTGGCTTAGGTTTTAGTAATAGCGAAAGCAGTGAAGGAGAGACAAGTACTCAATCACAGCCAGCATATGACAAGTTCAACAAAATGAGCTTTGTCAAAGAAAATGTGATACATGACTGTTTTGAGTCGATAATATTTGATGACCAGAACTCTTCTCAGTCGAGTCATGAAGGAAAAGATGGCATCGGCTATCAAAGGCCTGAGAATCCCAAGCCTAGCTAGCTAAAGAACAGGTTGGACAAGGATAAAGCGAAAGCTGGTTCCAAGTATTATGTTCAGCACCAGCCATGGCGTAATTCTAGGAAGGCAAAATCTGGTTGGAGAAAGACTCAGCCGAGAAGAGATCTATATGGTCAACATATGAAATCAAAACTCAATAGATCTCACTGTAATTATGCACAGACCCTTAAGGATACTTATACTGGAAAAACTGTTAAGGTAATTCAAGTATGGGTCCCGAAAGGGATAATCCAATCAGGACCCAAGTAAAATTGGGTACCAAAATTTGTTTGTATGATTGCAGGGTAACAGGTACAAAGCTACTGAAGACGTAATTATTTGGTACTTGGACAGTGGGTGTGCTCGACATATGACAGAAAACCCAAAGCTGTTGACAGATGTTGTTCCACACAAAGGAGCGAAAATAGTCTTTGGGGTAACACTGTGGGTAAGGTTAAGCTTACCCATGGTAACATTTCTATCTCAGATATATTGGTTGTTGATAATCTCAGTTATAATTTGATTAGTATCAGTCAACTATGTGACAAAGGTTACATAGTTAACTTTCAACAACACACGTGCACAGTTCAGAACTCAAATGGTCTGACTATATTGGTGGGTAAAAGATCGGGGAATACCTACGTTATCGATTGGTCAGAGCAGTTGAAGTCTAAACAGCTTTGTCTTACAGCTGACTCTTCCAAGAGTTGGTTGTGGCATCAACGAATGAACCATCTAAACTTTAAAACACTTGCTAAGTTGAGTGAGCATGATATGGTTTCTGGTATGTCCAAATTAAAATTTTCTAAGGATAAGATCTGTGCAGCTTGTTAGCTTGGTAAGCACATTAAATCGACTTTCAAAAATAAAGGCGGAAAACGTTCTTCCCGTTGCCTTGAGCTTTTAAATATGGATCTTTTTTGTCCTATTCAGTAACAAGCTTAGGGGGAACGTCCTACACCCTTGCTGTTGTTGATGATTTTTCAAAATATACATGGGTGTTGTTTTTAAAAGCAAAATCTGAAACCGCCGACCAGCTGATACGCCTTTTGAAACGTTTACAAAATGATAGATCTTGTTCTGTCAACCGGATAAGAAGTGATCGCGGTACTGAGTTTCTAAATTTTAAATTGACTTCTTATTTGGAAGACTTAGGAATTAAGCATGAGCTTTCAGCAGCAAGAACTCCTCAGCAAAACGGGTTAGCTAAAATGAGAAACCGCACTTTAAAATAATCTGCTAGATCTATGATTGCTTATTCTGGTATTTCTCAAAAATTTTGGGCAGAAGCAGTCAATACAGCATGTCACACTCAAAACAGATCTATGATTAATAGGATGCATGATAAGACCCCATATGAGATCTGGCATAGCAAGAAACCTGACATATCTTATTTCAGGGTGTTTGGGTGTAGATGTTTCATTCACAACAATGGCAAGAAGCACCTAACAGCGTTTGAACCTAAATCTGATGCAGGAATATTTTTAGGTTATTCTGCTGTCAGCAAAGCTTATCGGGTATTCAATATCAAGAGTCTCACTGTTGAAGAATCTGCTCATGTTGTGTTCGATGAGACAAGCTTCAAATCAAATTCAGCTGCAAGCTTACACGACTTGTGCACACGTCTGGAATCAATAAGTCTTGAAGAATCTGAGGATGACGTGTCGCCACAAAGATATACAGCTGAAGAACAACCAAGCGTGGACACACAACACAATATTGTTCCACAAGATCTGACGACAGCTGGAGCAGAAGTAATCACCGCACAAACAAATGCTGCTCCAACAGATTCTGTTCCAACAAATCTTGCCACGTCAGACTTTACGCAAACAAAGGCTTTTACTCATACACCAACAGCTAACGCAACAGTAGCTACTACTTCTTCCCAAGTGGCATCAAGACCAACACTGAATGACAAAGCTGACAACAGCAATCACATACAATCGCAAGTATCACAAATGGAATCTGATGCACAAGCTAACAATGAAAATCATCAATTGGCGTCAGAAGATCCAAGTAGCTCTATCCAGACAACAACACGGGGGGAACAAGGAACAAATCCCATTGGACTTGATCTTCGGTGGAATAGAAATCATCCACCTGAGCAAGTCATAGGTAATTTCGAATCCCCTGTTTGCACACGAGGCTAGCTATCTCATGATCATTTTGATGCTGCATTTCATTTTCATATAGAACCTAAGCAGATAGATGAGGCCTTAGCTGACCCAAGTTGGATAGACGCTATGCAAGAGGAATTAAATCAATTTGAACGTAATAAAGTATGGACACTTGTACCTAGACCTA
>KV016298.1:36231-59825 GCA_001598015.1 Dorcoceras hygrometricum
CTCCAAGTCCACCACTAATCTACTTAAAGTAGACAAGGGCTTCATTAGAAATAATACACTTGTATCACAACTCACAAGATCTAACCCTAGCACACCTTGGCCGCCTCCCTCCTCTCCAAGCCGCCGTCGCCGCCGTGCCCGCCACGCGCCGCCGCCGCCCCTCGTCGGAGTTGCTCCGGCCAACTTTTCGAGGAGAATCCGTCCGTGCTGATCTCGTCAGGCCTTCTAGTGCAGGCTGACGAAGGAGTCTCCCTTCCGGTCGTGGACCTGATTGACGAATCTACAGCCGCCTACCGTGAAGAGCCGGTCTTCTTGTAATTCTGATTGGAGCCAGGCGCAAGTCGCCAGCAAGGTAACTGACTAAACACCCTATGAATGGTTCATAGTTTGCAGTAGATTTTAATTGTATTGAATGTTTCCTGGCTTAATTTTATTCTTCCGCTGCCTCGCTGGGAGACGGGATCCGGATCCGCCATATTCCCCCAACAATCACGCCTTGAAGTCACACTACTGGTGGGAAGGCATGAGGAATGACATTTCTAGATTCGTAGCTCGATGTTTGAACTGCCAACAGGTCAAGGCTGAGAGAATGAGACCTGGTGGTTTGCTGCAGAGTTTAGAAGTGCCTCAATGGAATTGGGAGCACATTTCCATGGATTTTGTGACTCATTTACCTCGTTCATACAGGGGATGTGATGCGATTTGGGTGGTGATTGATAGGATTTTGAAGTCAGTCCACTTCATAACCTATGATGTGAGGTGTTCCATGAAGATGATGGTGAGACCGTACGTTGATCATGTGGTTAGATTGCATGGAGTGCCAGTTTCAATAGTGTCTGATAGAGATCCAAGATTCACTTTTTGATTTTGGTAAGAGCTTGCAAGAAGCGATGGTTCGAGCTTGGCTCTGAGTATAACTTATCATTCTCAGACCTATGGCCAATCCGAGAGAACTATTCAGATTTTGTAGGACATGCTGCGAGCTATTGTGATGGATTCAGTGATGGATGGCAGGATTCTTTATCCCTGGTAGAATTTTCGTACAATAATATCTACCAAGTGACTATCGGGATGGCACCATTCGAGGCTTTGTACGGTCGTAAGTGTAGATCATAGATTTATTGGAAAGAAGTTGGTGAGAGACAACTGTCTACCCCTTAGTTTGTGCAGCATATGAAGGATCAGGTTGAGCTGATTCGAAGCAGAATGAAGGCTGTACAAGATCGTCAAGCTAGTTATGATAACAAGAGGCGTAGGACTTTGGAATTTAAGGTTGGTGATCGAGTGTTTCTGAAAGTTTCTCCTTTCAAGAGCGTGATGCGATTCAGGCTTAAGGGTAAGTTAGCTCCTAGATTCGTTGGCCCATTCGAGATTATTTAGAGGATTGGATCTTTGGCGTATCGATTGCAGCTGCCTACTGAGTTAGCAGCAATGCATGATGTGTTTCATGTATCAATGTTGAGAGCCAGATCCGTCCCATGTGTTAAGGACCAATGAAGTTGAGCTGGATTCAACCCTGAGTTATGTTGAGCATCCAGTGCAGATTCTAGATAGGAAGGAGAAACAATTGAGAAACAAAACTATTCCGTTGGTGATGGTCCAATGGAGCAAGCATGACAGAGAAGAAGCTACCTGAGAAGTTGAAGAAAAGATGAGACACGAGTGGCCTCATCTATTTGAGCATGTGCAGTATTGATTCAGGTAATCTTCTGGCTTGCTGATTTGTGTTGAGTTGCTCTGGTACTTTTAGTTAGTGACTGCTTAGTTATATTGGGAATGTTGAATTATTTTACTTCAGTCCTGGTGATTCTTTGGTTTTCTTTAATTTTGGATTGGTACTTATCATTTGATTTCGAGGACGAAATCTATTAAGTTGGAGAGGATGTGAGGACTGTAATTAACCGATTTAATTAGTGACATATTATGAGCAGATTAGAGGAAACAACAAGACTAAATCGCGTAAGCTGTTGGATGAAGATTAACCAAGGGAAACATGAACTGTCGAGTACTAAGTTTAGGAGATTGGTCTGAGCTGCTGATGAGCTTCGGGTTGGACATAGAACGGATCAGGCATGAACTGGTTTGGGATGTATCAGCTTAGAGATTTGAGTTAAGGGAGAGAGAGTAAGCACTGGACGGATTGGTGTCTCGTGAACTACTGGTGTTCAGCTTTGGAGAGAAATGCCCTGTATGTGTGAGCTGTCGAATGCACGATCTGTTTTGGGGATGGAACAGCTCTTAGCTGTTGGCATGTCGACGGGATGGAGAATATATTAGAGGCACGCGAGTTGGTGGTACTGTGTGGACCAGCTCGGTTCGTGATTTTGGCGTAGACCGGTGCAGTTTATTGGTTTTCAGATTAGGCAAGAGCTGGATGCATGCGAGCTGGAGACGATGCGACGTCGTTTGGTGACATCAGCTTTGACGCTGGTTGCTGGAGTTGACCAGCGTGATCTGTTGGTTGCGCGAGTTATAGGCGCACGGGAGCTGATACGCAAATGTGATCTGTTGAAGTGGCGTGATCTGTTCGTCCTGAGCTGGACCCTTGTGCAACGTCGTTTAGTGGTGGCGTGCTGGTTTAGGCCTGAGCTGGTATTAGTTGGTGTGAGCTGGTCGGTGGCACTATAGCAGATCACGGGATTTATTTTTAAGGATTGACTTTGACCGTGTATACATATATTATTTCCCAACACTTAGACGATTTTAGACCATATATCCATTATCTCTTCCAAAGAGCAATTGACATTTACTGTTCCCCAAACTCACTCTGTTCATCGTACTCATTTTCTTCTGATTGTACTCGATTTACGCCGCCGCTTGGAGCAGGGTTGGTGGCGTTGAGTTCGCCTCTCCTAGACCTTGCGATTGGTATCATTTTGGAGACTTGGGCTGGTTGTTCGAGGACGTGCGACGAGAGTAGAGCGTTCGAATATTTCAAAATTTCCCAGTCCGATAGATCTCTCGTTCCTTTAGCATCTTTGGGTAAGTGATTTCTTCTTGTTCTAAGCTTCGATTTGAGCTGGTTGTCTTGTTTGAGGTATCGGTTTAGGCTGGATTGTTGGTAGCACCCAAATATGTTCTAGTATAGTTGTCCCCGAGCAGACCTGCGTGGCTGAACAGGTTAGGCTGAGCAAGTTTTGGGCAGCTTCTGTAGGTGTTCGCCGTGAGCTGTTGGAGCTGTGTTCTCGTGCGTGAGCAACTGGTTGTGTGCTCCTGTGTGATCCGTTGAGGTAGTAGCCGTGAGAAGTTGAGGTATGAGTGAGCTCACATTAGCAGCTTTATTATCAGCTTGAGAATATTTCTATTCGTGTGTCAGCTGCTGTGATTTATGTGTTAGGTGATTCTATGTGATTTTGCTGGTTTACGATGATGATTCGTGTGCTTAATTTCTTATGCGTGCGAGTTATATTCATTGTTGTGAGTATGATTTTACTTGGCATTCATGCATAGCATATTGAGCCTGATTCTTTGTGACTTGATAATCGCTGAGCCGTGATTTGCTGTCTGAGTCGCCGTGCTGAGAATCCATTGTCGTCACTGAGTCGTGATAGACAGCTGAGTCGTTGTGATTTGGATTTTGATTGATTATTGAGATTTTATTGCACAGCTGAGTCGTTGTGCCTTGCTTACCGATGATTCTTGGTAGCCCTCATGCATCACACGTTTGAAATGTTACATGTATGATATGATTTCTGCTTTATCGATGCTCTTCGTACTGAGTTTTGACCTCGTTTTATTTTCCCCTTTTTGGTCTGCTTTGGTCTGTGTTGGCCTTTGCAGGGTCGTCAGGTAATCCGGCTGGATCGAGTGGAGCGTCGGCTGGTAGATCCCCGTTTTGAGTCCCAGTTATATATATATACTATGTATTGAATAAATGAACCAGGGGATGCCCTGCGTGGATATTGTATTTGGGGATCTGTATTTGAGCATACTTGGATACGTCTTTCTATTTTCGTTGTTTGGATTTTTGAGTTAAAATCCATATTTTGATTATGATCGTATTTTAAAAGATATTTACAGTTCAGGCCCAAACGAAAAATTTTAGCCCATATTTTATGCTTCCGTGTAATTAAGATTAATTGAGTAATTAATCGCTGATTTAGAGCACCGGGCCTGACATCCACAACATCGAAATGTGAAATATGTTATGCACCGCTGACAGACTAGGTGGTAGTGCTACTCGATACGCCAACATACCAATCCTCTCCAGAATCTCAAACGGCCCAAAAAACCTCGGACTGATCTTGCCCCTCCGGCCAAAGTGCATCACGCCCTTCATGGGCGATATCCTCATGAATACATGGTCCCCAACTGCTAACTCCAGATCTTGTCGTCTCTGATCGGCATAGCTCTTCTGACGACTCTATGTTGTCCTCATCCGATCCCGTATCATGATCACAATATCTACGGTCTGCTGTACCATCTCTGGCCCCGTCAAAACTCTCTCTCCAAACTCGTCCCAGTGCACAGGAAACCTTCACCTTCTACCGTACAAAGCCTCATATGAAGCCATCCAATCGATGCCTGAAAGCTGTTATTGTACGTGAACTCTACCAGAGGCAATATCGAGTCCCACGTACCCTGAAAGTCTATCACACAAGCTCCAGCAAATCCTCCAGAATCTGGATGACTCTCTCCGACTGGCCATCCGTCTGCGGTGAAAAACTGTACTGAATGACAACTTCGTCCCCAACGCTGCATGAAAGCTCCTCCAAAACACAGATGTAAACCTAGTGTCTCAGTCCAACACAATAGAGACTGGTATGCCATGCAGCCTGACAATATATCTGATATATAGCTCCGCATACTGCGTCAAGGTGAAAGTAGTCTTCATCGGTAAGAAATGTGCGGACTTGGTGAGTCTGTCCACAATCACCCATGTCGCCGTGTATCCTCTAGGACTCCTGGGTAACCCAACCACAAAATCCATCGTAATGTGCTCCCATTTCCACTCGGGAATAGGAAGTGACTGTAGCAACCGTGCCGGTCGTTGATGCTCTGTCTTGTCCTGCTGACAGGTCAAGCACTCATATATGAATCTCCCAATATCCTTCTTCATCCTCGGCCACCAATAGAGCGTCTGCAAATCTCGGTACATCTTCATACTCCCTGTGTGGATGGAGTACGTCGATGCGTGAGCCTCTGCTAAAATCTCGACTCGCAACTGCCTAGTACTCGGTACCCACATATGGCCTTTGAAACGCACGATCCCATACTCAACTGTATACAGCCCTCGTCCTCTAGACTCATCTTGCTGTTTCCACTGCTGTAACTGCTCATCAGTGACCTGTCCATCTCTAATCCGATCTCGAAGAGTTGGCTGAACTTTGAGCGCTGCTAAACTCAATGCACAACCTCATGAATAGAACTCCAGTCCAAATCTCTGAATCTTAGCCTGCAGTGGCCTCTCGACTGATAAGCTAGCCACCACCGAAGTCTTACGGCTCAAAGCATCTGCCACCACATTAGCTTTACCCAGATGATAGCTAATGTCACAATCATAGTCTTTCACCAACTCTAGCCATCTGCGCTGCCTCATGTTCAGCTCCTTCTGTGTGAAGAAGTACTTGAGGTTCTTATGATAGGTGAAATATTACAATTCTCACCGTACAAGTAGTGTCTCCAAATCTTCAACGCGAACACCACAGCTGCAAGCTCCATATCATGCGTCGGATAATTCTCCTCATAACTCTCAACCGTCTCGACGCATATGCAATAACCTTGTCACCCTGCATCAGCACTGCACCTAACCCTCTCAGGGAAGCGTCTGTATATACTACAAACTCCTCGTGATCCACATGCATCTCTAGCACTGGCGCTATGGTGAGAGCTCCCTTCAGCTGATCGAAGCTCCTCTGACACTCAGGACACCACACATACTTTGCATTCTTCTTGGTCAGGGCTGTATTTTTTTACTAAAATCGAAGAGAAGACCTTGATGAATTTGCGATAATATCCTGATAAACCAAAGAAACTACGAATCTCCGTTGCATTATTTGGAATCCCCCAGTTCTGAACTGCCTCCACCTTCGATGGGTCGACTGAAATCCCATCTCTAGAAATGATATTCCCCAAGAACGCCACCTACTCGAGCCAAAACTCTCACTTGCTGAACATGGCATACAATCTATGCTCCCTCAAAGTATGCAGTGTGGTCTGTACATGCTGTCTATGATCCTCTAAGCTACTAGAGTAGACCAAGATGTCGTCGATAAAAACAATGATGAACTGATCTAAGTACTGTCTGAAGACCCTGTTCATCAAATCCATGAAGATCGCTGGGGCATTCGTCAGGCCAAACGACATCACCAAGAACTCATAGTGGCCGTAACGTGTCCGAAATGCCGTCTTGGACACATTCTCCTCTATAACTCTCAACAGATGGTAGCCAGATCTCAAGTCAATATTCAGGAAAACCGAAGCTCCCTGCAACTGATCAAATAAATCCTCTATCCTCGGGAGTGGGTATTTGTTCTTCACTGTCAATGGTTCAACTCCCGGTAGTCAATGCACAATCTCATGCTGCCATCCTTATTCTTCACAAACAGAACTGGCGCGCCCCATGGAGAAAAGCTAGGGCGTATGAATCCCTTGTCGAGCAAGTCCTGAATCTGCTCCTTTAGCTCCTTCATCTTCGTAGGAGCCAATCGATACGATGCCTTAGAGATAGACACTCTACCTGGCATCAGCTGAATCAAAAAATCCACCTCTCTCTCTGGTGGAACTCCCACAACGTCATCAGGGAAGACATCTGCATAGTCCCTGACTACATCCACATCAGACAGTAAAGGGCCTACTGTATCTCCTGTAGCGGTAACTCTGGCCAAGAACGCCTGACATCCGAGCTCAACTAGTTTCCTGGCCTATAGAAAAGATATGAATCTGGGCTTTCGTGGTCTCCTCGCTGCCTCAAATAATAAGGTCTCCGCATCTGGTGGCCTGATCGTCACTGATCTCCGCTGAAAGTCAATCACTGCTCCATGCTCTGTCAACCAGTCCATGCCCAGAATGAGGTCAAATCTCGACATGGGCCACACGACTAAGTCTGCTATGACCGCATGATCCTGGAACATCATCGTCATCCCAGAACAGCGCTGGTCATTGTTAACTCCTCTCCTGACGGAACCGTCACTGCGAGAGCCACACCAAAGCTCTCCGGCGTAATACCCATCCTCTGTGTGAACGCACTTGAAATAAATGAGTGGGTCGCCCCTGTGTCTAGCAAGGCAAGGGTAGTGACACCAAACGCCCGAATCTCGCCTGAAACAGAAACGTCACACAGGCACATGTTTACAGTCAAACTAGATCTCAAATATAGTTTAGATGCCTAAAACGTTTCTAGGTTCGCTAGTCCTATCCGTATACGCTCCCAAAGCACATTCTAGAAGGTGTACATTTCCATTAGATTCAACCCAAACTTCTAAGGCATAAGCCCTCTACCAGTGTTCTACTCAGCATGAAACCTCAAAACACCCAAATACCAACATACCAAAATCACGAAGCGATGAAAATTCTAAAGCGGAATACCTGTGAGTAATGTCGTGTCTGGATCCGCAGCCTCTGCCTGCATCATGTAGACATGACCTGTGGCATGTCTCCTCCTAGGCAATCCCTAGAAATATGACCTAGCTCCTTGCAATGATAACACCTGCCAGATCCCACCATGCAAGGTCATCAATGCTGCTTATTGCACTCCTTTCAGATCTGTGTCCCTCCAGTTCAAGTGGCGCTGGCCCCCTGCTGCTGTGGCCTCTGCTGGCCCTGAGGTCTCTGCTGCTATGATCCCTGGGGAGTTGAGCCCTTATGAGACCCCTGAAATGGTCTCATCACTGGCTGCTGTGAATACTGTCCGCTGACGGGTTGCTGTAACAGATGCTTCCTCTAGAAGTCATCCCTCATGTCCTTCCGGCCTCTCTCGGACGGGTAAGCTCTGTTCACTGCCGTTATATATGTAGCCACGCCCCCCATATTGAGATCGTGGCGGGATTTTGGGCGTGCGCTCTCTCACCACAGAGCTGCGTCTCCCTTCATTATGAAGATAGCACATCTCACCTTGTCAGCATCCGGGAGACCCATAAAGGCAAAGATGGTCTCCAACGATCGGATCCACTCCTCAGCTACAAGAGGATCAGTAGTGCCAACAAACTCCCTAGGTCCCTGCTTGCGGAACCGTTCAGCGACGTCCTCCTCATGCGACTTCCCGAGTCGCTCCGACTGTCTCTCCAATAACCTAGTGATCCCGGCCAGCATGTCCACGCTGGCCCTCTCATACGGCGTCAACTGAGGAGGTGGGGGAGGAGGAGGAGGCGTACTATTACTCTGCTGACTCCTGTCACATCTGGGAGGCATACTGGAACGCAAAACCCATTTCATGTAAATCTAAGTGCATGACCAAGCGTCTAACTCGTAAACTCTTAAGATAAAACTAATGCTGAAAACTAGAACATGAATAATACAAAAATAAATATGAGTCGTGAAACCCTAGAACTTACAGACTGGCAGTGCGACTTCTGAGCTCCACGCAGCAGGATAGTACCCCACCATAACCATCGGTCTGATACCAACTGAAATGAACCAGACTCTATAAATTTTTTTTAAAACTAATTTGCGTAATAATCAATTAAAAAGTATGGCTCGTTCCATTTAAAACATTTTCCTCAACATTAGTTTAAAACATAAATAAAATAAATATCTCCAAAACATCATATCATCCACACTGTTTAAAAACAGAGTACGTAAAAGTTGAGGAAACTAAATATGTATGATAAAATAACTGTAAATGTTTCAAAACATGCAAAATGACGTCAGAGTGGCCATGGGGTACACCTGCGATGGGCGCTCAGAGATTCTCACCGCCGGTCGGCATAAATCAGCAGGGTCATCACCTGCACCATTTAAACCTAGTGAGCCTAAAGGCCCAGCATTCTCTATCTGAATAATAGCTATGTACATAGTAATAAAATCGCATGCAAGCGCATACGTATAGTAAAAAAACTTCAAAACATGCGTGCGTTAATGATCGTAAAATATGATTCGTAAGCAGTCGTACGTATCGTCATCATATAGCATACATAATAAGGCATGACGTAGCATAACATAAAAACGTGCGAGTCGAAACCATGAAGTGTGAGCCATAACATAAGCGATTGATCAATCTATGAACCAACGTACGCGGCGGTGTGGTTCACCTGACCTTACCTCGAAATCCCTATATGTCACACCTCTATGTCGTCACTTCATCATGTCGTGAATACATGGATCCATAAGCTCGTAATACATGGAAACAGAAGTTCAACGGGCCCGGTATCCCGCATCCCCTCATCATAAATTGCCACAAATCATTCAATTCCTCGGGTTTTGTCTTTTAAAAGAACAAGACTGGTCCACTAATGCTAAGCCCGAAAGCCTATACTTAACTTTAAAATTCCATCTAACCCTAAACATGACCTGGTCCAAGACTTTAAAAATTGAACTTTAAAAATTCAATAGAATACTCACTCACTTACCTTAAAATCAACCTTAAAAAATTGGCCAAGTAAAAGGCCCATTGACTAAAATTTGACCTTAATACTTAGAATAAAATATTAGGTCCATAAAATAATTAAAGTTTGACTTAAAATTTGACTTAAAATATTTGACCAAAAATTGTATTGGACCCAAAACTTTAAAATTAAAATACCCAATCCAGAAATAAAATAAGTCGGACCAGGCATAAAATATTTAAACCCGACCCTTGACTAACCAACCCGGTCCAATCGAACCCACCAAAACGGTCCAGTCGAACTGGCCAGCCCATGCAAACCCTAACACACATGCGCACGCCGCCGCCCCTCCACGCGACCACGCCCACTTCTCGCCCTTAGACCTCCCTGCTCTGGCCACCCATTGCCGGAGCCCCACCGACTGGACCACCCCCAGGTCTAGCCGATTCCACCTGACCAGGCTATGGCCCAAGCCGTGAGCCACCACACACGAACCATGTAAAGGTGCGTCGTACGTCGCATCGAGCTAGAGGCCAAGTCCGATGGCCTTGGCTTGTTCAAGCCATTGATCCACCCAAACATTCATCCTTGGACCACCCTTAGACAACCTAAATCCGAGCCACAGTCCCTAGAACATCCCTTGACCCATGCATCACAAGAACCGATCATATACACGTTGGAAAAATATGAAACATGTGTGGATCTAATACATTAAACGTAGATCAATGCAAATCACAAACAAATCATGCAATTATTCATTAAAATCAGTATATTATAGCTTAAATGGTGAGAAAATAAGAGATATCACATGCCTTGATTGGAGAACAATGAAGAATTGCGAGTTACTGGAGCGGAGGACGCGAGATCGGGACCAACCACCTTGAATTACACCAAAATCTTGAAGAACTCGTGCAAGGGGAGAGGGGAGTGGCGTGAGGCGGCTTGAAGAGTGGGGGAGGATTAGGGTTTTCAAAATATTGGGGTAGGGAGGAAATGAAGTGTGTCCAAAATGACCCCTCCTATGTTTTTATTAGGAAAATAAAGAGCTTTTCCAATACTTACTCTCCACTAATTTAAAATATTGAATAAAGCTCTAATCAAAGGCTTTAAAATCTTAATTTTTGTAATATGTAGCCTCCTTTAAATATAGAAAAGTCCATTAAAACAGTCCGTATAGACGGATTCCCCTCAACTAATAATCATAAAAGCTCATTTTTTTGGAAATTGCTGCTTAAAAAAAAATTTTCTCTTAAAATTATGAGGACTTAAAACTTTCAAATAATTTTCATCTCCGTCGTCCCTAGTCTCGTTCACGCGTCCGGAACTCAAAAGGCCTAAAACATAACATGCAAATCATGAAAATTAAACTATCAATAAATCACATAAAATAGCATATAATTTTCTAAAATAATTTTCCCCCTAGTAATGCACTCATTTCACGTAATAGGATTTTTGACGTTACACAACGGTACTACTCTTGAACAATACTGATCGCGAAACTCGACGATCGGAATTAAAGGTGTCGAATGAACAGTGTCGACGAGAGACTTGAAGAAAATATCTATACGGTCGACTCAGAGAAGATATGATACTTGTGGTCTAAAAATGACTAAGTGTTTAGGGGTCAACGACGAATATATCTATACTTAAATTCCTCAGATCTGATCTACAGTGCTTTCAGACCAGCTCAGACCTCGCCACTGTTCCAGTTTAGACATGCACATATACCAGATCGTGCATCGTATCAGATAACGCACTCAGATTAGATTGCACACACCATTCAGCTTGCGCAATACCCAACTCAGCTCGAAGCTAAAAGATCGGATTGCACCTCATGAACAGTAACCTCAGATCGCACCTACCCAGATCACGTATCGACCAGATCATGCTCACAGACATAGGTCAGCTCTCGCGCACAATTATCTCTCATGCACACATATCAGACTCACCGACAGATCACGCTCATAAACAGCTCACGCTCGCAAATAGATCACGCTCGTCATTCAGCTCTCGCACATATCTCAGCTTTCGCACGCGTTTCATCTCTCGTACACTAAGATTACGCACCTTCCAGCATAGAAGAACTAGATCAGCTCACACCTGATCTGACCATAAGAATCAATTCATGCCACGCACAGTAGCATGAAGTCACATTTTGGTCAGCTCAGCACTCCAACATCTCTCACCCTATACAAATGTCTCCAGCAGCTTTCACCACAACTATTCTTTGTCATCAGCTTTCGCCCAAGCTGATTTAACCAAAATACGCAGCACAATGTACCTGATCTTACTACATAGCTCAGAACGTTGTGTAACTACAAAAGCTGAATCCAGCTTACGCCTAACTACATAATATGATATCAGCTCAGCTCTCATTATCCAGATCGGGTTGCATTCTCAGACCAGCATAGAGCATTCACCTTAGCTTATGATCTCCAGAACAACACTAGCTACTTGGATCAGCATGCACCTCAACAGCTCAGCCTGGGGTACTGTAACCAGTAGCATCACTCAGTCAGCTTGTGATGCTCTATTCAGCTCTGGATGTCTAGACCAGTTCACAATGCTCTCAGATCAACTCACGCACTCTGATCTCAATGTATGCACTCACCAGCTCGTGATAGTCAACTCAGCTTGTGATTCCAGATCAGATCACGTCTGATGCTTCCTAATAAACGATCAAATCTCTAAGCTGATCCTAACGCACAACTTCTAGCACACCCCAAACTGATCTAAAAACAATCCGCAACATCAGCTCAGCATGAGAAACCCAGATCATCTCACGCCTAAGCTGATCAATACAAAACATGATACTTCATGATCGGCAATCAGCTCAGACCGCTACAATGGACCCGTTCTCACTATAGCAGGAACGACTCAGCTCACAAACTCAGCACATCTAAACACAGTACGTACTCACCTGTCAGCTTGCACCTGATCTGGTCCAATCAATCAGCTTGCACTATGATACTTTGGACCAGCTCTTATAACCACACCAGCAAGATTCTAAGCTGAATCTAATTTAGTACCTCCAGTGCATTGCGAACTGAGTTCTTTTACCAACAAAATAAAATCAGCTTATACTCCTAAGATCAACACAGGCCACCCGAACAGCTCGCACCAATACTGACATAAAATGAAACCCGAAATAGCGTTCATTAGTAGCTTAGCACGGAACGTATGATCAGCTTGCGTCTGAAATGATCCATCTCAACCGATAGCTCCCTAAGCTGAATAATATCGACTGATTAACCATTAATCCAAACTGATTATGCCACTAATCACCTTGGTTAAACACATACCTCACAGTATCCTTTAATAACAGCAGGATATATGGTATAGCGCAATCCGTGCCACAAGTATATCTTAAATACATTAGCAATCTCATAATTGCTTTCCAGTGTTCGAATCTTATTTACTCGTGAATCTACTTAATTTTCTTACTGCAAATGCGATGTCCAGTCTTGTACAATTCATTAGTATATCAGACTTCCAATGATCCAAGCACATTCCGATTGAAATACACTATCACCTCGATTTTTTTATAGATGTTGACTTGTATCCATTTGAGTCATAGTTAGTGCAGAATCACTGTTGTTCAATTTATCAACATAATGTCTTTGACATAGAAATAACCATTCCGATATTCCATAAATTTTAATTACAAGAATTATATAAGCTAATTCCATGTGTTTCTTGTCAAACTTGAATTCAATAGTTTTTTAGTGGACTTAATTATCTTATCATTAATTCCAATGATAAGCATGTATCTATGCCAATACGTATAGATATCATAACCATTTTCAGTGTTTTTGATGTAGACACATTTTTCACATTCATTCACCTTAAATCCATTTTTTATAATTACATGATCAAATTTCTCGTTCCATTGATTTGATGTCTGTTTTAAGCCATATAACTACTTCACCAATTTACAAACTTTATTTTCCTACCAAGTTGCAGAAAATCCCTCAGTTTGTTCCATGTAATTTCCTCTTGTAAATCTCCATTTAAAAAAATTGTTTTTTGTTGGTCCCATTATTCGGGGTATCAGATCACAAAAGAGCTATGATTCCAAATTTTGGGATCTACATTGGGGGTTTCCTGAGTTCTCACAACTCACGTAGGCTCTCACACAGCCCAAGACATCGAACCCTTAAGTTACATGCAATTTTAAAATTCTTGAAAGAGACAAAAGCAGCACACAACTTGGAACCAGATTGTATGGGTGTCCTGCCAGCTGCTCTGTAAGCTGGTCTGACACACATGCGATCTGGTAATTCAAAACTTGAGCTGCAATATCTCAGTGTTCTTGAACTTAAGTGCACCGAGATACAAATTGAGTAATGAGATAAAATCAAGCGAAAATAACTCAAACTGAACTCTTATAATCAAAAGCTCATTAACGGATTTATTTAACACAGTTGTTAAATATGCAATGCCTATGAATGTAAATGCCGAAAGCTATAAAACGATACGCTGAAATTTGTTTATGGAAGATTGGAGCTGAATCCCATACGTCTCCCCTTCTTCCACAATCGGAAAGGATCCACTAGAAGACTTTGATTACATCGGCCCCACTGCAACCTGATCCTACGACCAGAAACCGCAAGAACTCCTATCCACCACCACACGCCAGCCCGCAAGCTGTGTGCGTCTAACTTCACTTCTTTCACGCCTCAGTGAGAAAGGCTACATAAACTTCTTTAACGTCTCAGTGGGAAAGACAACATAGACTTGTTTAACGTCTCTGTCCAAAGACTACAATGGAGAGTTTCAGATTTGATTCACTCAATTTTCTGTTTCGCTCAACTCTAGAATATATGAGTAAATCGTGTGTGAGATTACTGTGTACGCTCAATCTCTCAAAGATAAATCTCACACACTGGAAAGTGCTCTTATCCGAGATGGTTTCACCAATGTCTTTCCAGAGATTGTGTTGTGCGTTCTTCTATTTTACATTTTGGATTTGCACAACACTTCGCTCTTCTCGCGTTCTGCTCTTTTTGTCCGCTCTTGCTCTCTATTCCTTCTTTTATTGTGCTATGCTCTTGTTATTTATAGCTTGACGCGAGTATTAATCCATTCGACACAAAATTGTAGCCGTTGAAAGTCTTCTGACGCTGTTGTACTTTGCGTCCTTTGTCTTTTAATGCGTTGCAAGATTTTCTTTACTTTAAGCACGTGAGCACTGTACTTGAGAAGACAATACAAGCAAATTGATTTGAATACTGAAAAGAAATCTTCGTATCGTCTTGTATTTAAATCGATTTGCTTGTAGATTTGATAGCATCTGTCATGCTATCCGAATTGGTTTGACCTTAACCAGTTTACCAGCTTATCTCCATTCTGGTTTGCACCGAAATGGTCTTTACTTCGAGCTGTTCAAAGCTCTCTTCTTCTCTTCTAATCTACTCTTGAGCTTCTCTTCTAATTTTCTCTTGTCATCTGATCTTGTTCTGTTCTTTCCTGCTCTTGAGCTGCTTCGAGCCAACTTTTTCATTACACTTAGCAGGTCACCTCACTGAGTTGGTTTCCTAGCTGGTTGCTTAATTCACTACAGCAGCCTTCTGCTTTCCCATCATAAGCTTCCAGCTGCTGAGATTCCTGATCAAGTTTTCTCTCCCTGATCTGGTTTACCAGCTCGGCTCTATTATTTTCATCAAGAGCCACTTTTTGCTTGCTTGTTCTCTTTTGGTCCATTAAGACACCTCATCCAAACCATCAGCAAGCACACCTTTCTTTTACTGGTTGATTGAGCCAGTTCTCCGAGGATACTTTATACCTTATCCTCATGGAACTGCAATCCAGCACCAGTGATTATATCCCTTATTATTTGGGATACAATCATTAGTTCAGATCCAGTATAGCCAAGGACTGAGATCCCTATGATGAACTGATCATAGTTGTGCCTAGTGATCCGACCTGCACTTGATCACTGCGCTTGTCTATGCATCGGCACTTGAACACTGCACTTGTACTTTGCACTCGATCTGCGCTTGAACGGTTCAGCTCTTAATCGAATCTTAATGTGCTTGATCCCTGGCTGTTCTTGTACCAAGCTGGTAGACCAGCTTGATGTTCTTTGCACCCTGTCCATCAGTGCTATACCAGCTCGGGCATCCCCTCACTGTTCTTGTCTGAATATCTCCCTGTCTCCTTAACCAAGTGCACTGCACATCGCACGTAAAATGTTAGTAGAATAATAACAGATTTTGTGTGAATAAAAACTTAGATTCTGATCTGTATAAACAGATCCAACATTTTTACATCCATTTGGTGAAACTCAAGATCCTGCAAAGCTACGATTGCCAGTATCAATCAAATGGAGGTTATTCTCATTATCGAAGAATAAGCGTCAAAGTAATCAAGCCATTCTCATTCGTGGTAACCTTTGATTACCAATACACCTTTATACTTATCTATTGTTCCATATGATTTGATTTTACTTTTGACAAAGTCCTTTTTTAACCTAGTGGTTTTCTTGTTGGAGGAAGATCCACTAATTCTCATGTATGGTTTTGCATAATGGATTCAATTTTGGAATTAATTGGGGAATGATTGGGGTCCCTCAGATGAATTCACTTGTTCTTTTAAAGCTTCGATATTCACTTTCGAACTATGGAAGTATCAAAATCTAGACCAAAAGTTTTTTCCACCCCAGATCTCTTGCTACGTCGAGGTGTAACCTCATAATGATTCACATATTTTTTTCTATTTTCTCGCATGATCTCTTAGAAGATTTATTCTCTAGATTTGCATGGAAAAACCTATTCAAAGAACGAAGCATACTTGATCAATTATTGTATTCTTGTGGATAGCAGGTATTTGTGAATCATGAATAAGATAACACTACTGTTCGTGCATATCCAATGAAGATACAGTCAATAGTCTTTGGTCCTATTCACCTTCATGTTCACCTTCTTGTGGATAGCAGGTATTTGTGAATCATGAATAAGATAACACTACTGTTCGTGCATATCCAATGAAGATACAGTCAATAGTCTTTGGTCCTATTCACCTTCATGTTCACCTTCTTGTGGATAGCAGGTATTTGTGAATCATGAATAAGATAACACTACTGTTCGTGCATATCCAATGAAGATACAGTCAATAGTCTTTGGTCCTATTCACCTTCATGTTCACCTTCTTGTGGATAGCAGGTATTTGTGAATCATGAATAAGATAACACTACTGTTCGTGCATATCCAATGAAGATACAGTCAATAGTCTTTGGTCCTATTCACCTTCATGTTCACCTTCTTGTGGATAGCAGGTATTTGTGAATCATGAATAAGATAACACTACTGTTCGTGCATATCCAATGAAGATACAGTCAATAGTCTTTGGTCCTATTCACCTTCATGTTCACCTTCTTGTGGATAGCAGGTATTTGTGAATCATGAACGATTCTTTCTTTCAGCAACTCAGTGAGTGGTTATTCATATTCACCTTCATGTTCACTTCTTAGCACCTTAATTTTCTCATTGAGTTGGTTCTCAAAGTCATTTTATAGAGAAAAAGTTTCTCTATGATTTCATCTTTACTTTTACGAAGATATACATAACAAAATTTTGTGATATCATCGATAAAAGCAATAAAATATTTATTTATGCCACATGTTTGCACTCCTTAAATCACATACATCTGTATGAATCAAATCAAAGGGTTCACTATTTCTTTCAATAGTTTGGAAAGATGATATTTGTTAAGTTTTCTTCAACATATGTTTTACATTGTGTTCTTTGTTAATATGGTGTTGGTATTCTTTTAAAGTTAATTACTTTATGAAATTATATTATCAATAACACGACCTAGTATACCATGCCATAAATTGGAAGATTCAAGAAAGTAAGTGAAAACAGTCGTATTATTAATCTCTATATTAATAGCCATTACATTGAGCGAAAAAGATACTTCACGTACATATGATTTGTGAGGATTGAGAAATTCGAATAGTGATTAATCCGTTTTGCATAGGATTAGTCACAAGATTTTGGGGATTTCGAATTTCAGATTTTGAGGAATTGTAGTGAAGTTTGGATTGTAATTTTCAGATTTCTGGATTCGGAGTATTCGGTTGAATCGGGTTTCAGATTTTGGTGTTTTTCTGAATTTCAGCTGTTGGTAGCAGCTGGAGGATCAGATGTTTACGCTAATTGGTGAAAGTCAACGATTTGGATTGACTGCTGAGGGTAGTGTAATTCAGATGTCAACGAGGGTCAATGGTACAGTAGCGAGCGAACGCAGTTGTGTTGGCTGAGATCTGTTAGCGCGAGGATGTGATCAGCAGTCGCGTGCTGGTCAACCCAGCAGAGTTGACTGGTGGTGTTGTAGTGCAAAACAGCTGTTGCTATTGCAAGAGATTTGTTCAGCTGTGGGGTAACGCTGGCAGTTGTGAGTGTGTAGGAACCAGCTGTTGGTTTCATTAGAGTATTTCTTAGCGGGTAACGAAACTACGTCGTTTGGATAAGTTGGAACGACAGCATTTTGGGTGTAACGCTTTGTGTCAGCTGTTAGTTGTGTTGGTCATCAGCTGGAGAGGGATCTGATGTGTTGATATGATCAGACGTTGGTTTGATCAGCTGTTGGCAGCGATGGTGACGTGTCCTCTACGTCATAGTTTTGATATTATTTTAGATTCGGCTGTTGGTTGTTTTGAGAGAGATATGTTCTCAGCTGTTGGAGCGCTGCTACGTCGTTTTGAGTTATTTAGCGGGAACCTTGATGCCTCGTCGTTTGGATGAGTAGAGAAGCGTGACAACGTCTGATTGTATCAGCTGAGGCAGCTGGGAGAGTAAACATTGGGTTTAGATGTGAGCCTATGCGATGTCGTTTTGATTAGTTCGTACGATGTCGTTTCGATTATGTGAGGAATCAGATTTTAGATTAGTGATTAGTCAACGGTACTGTAGCACTAGCTGATGAAGTTTAATCAGTCGTTGATGGCGCGGGAATGATGGTCATCGTTTCGCTATTCAGTAGTAGCGTTTGAAGAGGAATATGTTGGCAGCTAACGCGCAATCGCGAGATTTGATGAGAAAACGACACGTGTTGGTCAACCTTTTGGTGTTGACTGCTGAATTAGAAGCGCTATCAGCTGTTGCGTTTGTGAGGAATTGATTTAGTCAGGCGACCAGCTGTTGTTTTGAGTGACCAGCTGCTGATGGTGAAGCGACGTCGTTTTGATAAGTTGAAACGCAGCGTTTTGGTTGCAACGCTTTTGATCAGCTGTTGGCAGCAAAGGTGACGTGTTCTTTACGATGTCGTTTGAATTGTTTAGAGTGACCAGCTGTTGGTTGTTTAGAAAGGAATCTGTCGCCAGCTGTTGTAGCGCTGCGGCGTCGTTTTGATTAGTTGATGCGACGTCGTTTTGATGTTCCTTTGTGAATGCAACGTCTGATGGTTGCAGCTGGTTTCTGTTGTAAGATTCCTACTGTAGTAACGTCTGATAGATTAAATCAGAAGCTGTTGTATGGAGTTGTATAGACAAGTGTTGATCGACAATTAGAATTATTTTGAACCCGAAAATTCTTATCTCCATCTTCAAACCCTCGTTTAGCTACTGTTCACCGTAACTCTTTTCCCGTCGATTGCCGCCGTTCTCCGCCGTTGTTTTAAGCGATTTTGGTGGCTCTAGATTCCTTGTGAGTTGCTCTTCCGATTGTTACCCAGTTGAGGCTGTACAACGACCTTGGAGAGGATCGCGAAGTTACTGATTTCTTCATACAGTGGAACTCGATAGTTCTTCCGCTAGTTTCAGCATCTGGGTATGAATTTCCTGCCGTTCTAAGCTTAGTATGAACTGCTAGTACTTTGTTTAGAAGTAGAACAGGAGTTAGGTTCTTGGCCGTAGGAAATATTGTTGAGAAGTTCAGGTTTGAACTAGTCATGAGTTATTTATTGAGTTTCCTTAACAGATTTGAGGTTCTAGGTGCATCCTACCGTGATCGCCGCAGCAGAAGGAAGCTGATTTGCTTCAGTTGTTTGGGTCCTGCCTTTGTAAATCTGTTGAGGTTGAAATCAGCCGTTGGAGGTACGAATTGAGCAGATTTAACAGCTTTGAGCGTGGACATGGATGTGATTGATGTTATGAGATCTTTTGATGTGATTCTGTGATTTACGTTACTCAGTTTGTTTAATTATTTGAGTTGTACATTCTATTTTCACGTATTGAATTGTATGCATTGAGAATTGAATATTGATTTGGAATACATGCATACATCTTGAGCCTGATTGACAGATTAATTGATGACCTGATTGATAGCCACGTTGTGACTGGCCGACATATGTGTCGTGCCTGAAAAGTCCAACGCTATCATCGGAGTGGTGACTACCGGATTCGAGTGTCTACCACCGAGCTGTGATGGGCTGACGGGCTCTGAATATCACGGACCGATGATTTCCCCGGTTGATACACCGTGCGGGTATCATTTCATGGCATTGATTGTAGCATGTTGGATGATTAGCTGTTTTGATATCTCTTCGTACTGAGGCTTGACCTCGTATTTATTTTCATGCTTTTGTGTTGTTTTGGTCTATGTTACCCATTTGCAGGATCTCCAGTAACCAAGCTGGACCGAATGGAATGCCAGCTGGTCGATCCCCGTTCCCTTGAGTCCCAGTTTATTTTATGTTATGTATTGAATCGGGGGATGCCCCGTGTTTTATTGTATTGGGGATCTGTATTTGATTTGAGACTTGTTGTTACCTGTTTTGTATGAGTTTGAGTTAACTCGTATTTTGATTATGAATATTTGGAATGATGATTTTTAGTTCAGGCCCAAATGACTTCGAAAAATTTTTAAGCCCGATTTTACGCTTCCGTGATTATGTGCTTAATTGTGCTATAATTTCTGTTTATTAGCACGGGGCCTGACAGATTAGTTGGTACGGCGTCGTCTGATGTTGTGTAATTGAAGTGCAACGTCTATTGGTGTGGGCTGTTCCCGTTGAGAAGAAACGTTGGATTCAGTTGTAAGATATCTACTGTAGCATTACCCGACGTCTGATTTAGGAGAACAGCAGCTGTTGTATGGAGATTTATATATATAAGTATTGAGCAACACTTAGATTATTTTTCCACCCGATATTTCTTATCTTCATCTTCGAAACCCTCGATAGCTACTGCTCACCCGAACATTTCTTCCCTAGATTTCTGTCGATTCCAGCCATTTTTTGAACAAGATTGGTGGCGCTGGATTCTCATTGAGTTGCTCTTTCGATTGATACTTTCTAGGAGGCCTGAGTCGGTGTTGGACAGAAGCGCGAAGAACTTGTTTGTTCGAAGCTTTTCGTGATATCTGAACCGTGTGTTCTTTGGTTCTTCTAGAAGCTTGAGTAAAGTGTTTCCAACTAGTTTTAAGTTTAGTTTCAGCTGTTAATCCTACGTAGAACGGTAGAAATGGAATTTAGTTCTCGGCCGTAGGTACTAAGCGGATTCGACTTAGTGTTGAGATGATATATTAGATGTTGTGACAGATTTTAGGTACAGGATAGCTTCTGCCGAGGTTGAGGAGGTCAGGAGAAAGCTGATTTGCTTAGGATGAGTTCTGCCGTGCCTTTGAGAAATCTGTTGAGGTAGATTGAAGCTGTGAGGTAAGAATTTGAGCAGCTATTAACAGCTTTGATCATGAACATGTGTATAATTCCGCTTATGGAATCTACGTGAGCTGATTATGTGTTTTACGTGAAACATATTGATATATTCTGTTTTACGTGAATTGTGCATGTAGGAATCAGAAATGAATTTCTTGGCATACATGCATACATATTGAGCCTTCTGATTGATTGTTGACTCGAGATTAGAGCCACGTTGTGACCAGGGCAGACAGATGTGTTGTGCCAGGAAGGTCCAACGCTATCATCGGAGTGGTGCAGAATACCCCCGAGCTGTGATATAGGTTGACGGGCCTCGATGATCATGGACCGATGATTTCCACTGGCTACTTGGCTGTGCGTGGTTTAGAGGCTCGCCTGAGATGATTTTTCCAGATGATAAACTTGCCTTGATGACTGATTCATTTGAGAGCCTCATGCATTTCATAACTTGATTTATAGCATGTTGCATGATTTGCTGTTTCTAGATGGCTCTTTGTATTGAGGCTTGACCTCGTATTTTCTGTTTCCTGCTTTTGCGTTTTTGGGTCTGTGTTGCCCATTTGCAGGATCTTCAGGTAACCAGGCTGGACAGAGTGGAGAGCCAGCTGGTCGATCCACGTTCTCTTGAGTCCCAGTTTATTTTATTATGTATGAGCCTGGGGATGCCCTGAGCCTTTATGTATTTTGGGGATCGCTGTTGTTTATTATTTGATGTTACCTGTTATTGTATGAGTTTTGATTTAACTCGTATTTTGATTATTGATACTTTGAATGATGCTTTGAGTTCAGGCCCAAAATATTTCGAAAATTTTTAAGCCCTGTTTTACGCTTCCGTGATTATGTGCTTAATTGTGCTGTAATCTTTGTGGATTGGCACGGGGCCTGACATTTTTGGTATCAGAGCTTAAACTGGGATAAGCTCGATTTCCTTTGATCACACTCGAGTCTAGGCATAGAGTTTGGATTTGATTTTTGATTGACTCTGTGGCTTATGTGATTCTTTTATCTGTCTTTGTGATATACCTGCTGTGAAATATTACCCTGAGATTGTTTAGATGCCGCCGAGGAGAGGTAGAGGTAGGACTGTTAGACGTTCCGCTGAGGAGTCTAGGTCCTCGGGCAGTGATGAGGGCATTAAGCAGAATGAGCCTTTCCGTCATCGTGAGAGACAGACAGGGGTTGAGGATGTGTCGAGACAGATAGGCGAGATGGAGTTAGTTCTAGTGAGATTTCAGCCGAGGACTGTACGCGTTTTTCAGCCTGTGCAAGACGTGTCACAATCGTTTCAGTCTCCTCAAGGGTCACATTAATCGAATCGCCAAAGGTTTAGGCCCCGAGGGAAACAGTTTAAGAAGCGATCTAATTCAAGTTCCTCTGGTTCTGTGAGTTCTGGTGGCAATAGTTCTGGGAGTGTGTTCTGTGGACAGTGCGGAGGGAAGCATGACACTTCACAGTGTCGTGGAGTTCGAGGTCCTTGCCATCGTTGTGGTCAACCGGGACATTTTGCTAGAGTGTGTCCCTTTTTGAGGGGACAGTCTTCGGTTCCTTTGCAGCAGGAACAGGTGGATACCCTGGCGAGAGAGCAGGCTGAGGAGACACCTGGTATGTTTACATGTTCTATCTTTGGTTTTCCTGCACGAGTATTGATTGACACTGGAGCATCACACTCCTTTATTTCTGAGTTGTTTGTGCATGAGCGTGGTTTGAGTTCTTCCCCATTGTGTGATTAGATTTGATGAGCATGTCTTAGTGACCAATCTGATTGTCTTGGAGATGAGGAATTTTGATTGCATCTTGGGAATGGATGTATTGTCTAGCTATAAGGCTATTGTTGACAGTTTCCATGGTGTGGTGAGATTTCTCCCCGATTCAGGTGAGAAGTGGGATTTAAACGGCACGGATTCGAGGTCGAAGATTCCACTGGTGTCTGCCATGGAGGATTTTAGTCTGTTATCGCAGGATAATGCTGGATTTATTATCTATGCGCTTGAAGTTTCCCAAGAGTCACGATTGGAGTTGAGTGACATCCCGATCATCCGAGAGTTTCCCGACGTGTTTCCGGATGAGATTCCTGGATTCCCTCCGAGACGTGAGATGACTTCAGTATCGAGTTGGCACACGGTACAGCCCCGATTTCTAGAGCTCCGTATCGTTTGGCACCAGCAGAGTTGAAGGAACTCAAGGATCAGTTGAGAGATCTTCTAGAGAAAGTCTTCATCAGACCGAGTATGTCGCCTTGGGGAGCTCCGATTCTTTTTGTGAACAAGAAGGATGCATCTATGAGGATGTGTGTTGATTTTAGACAGTTGAACAAAGAGACGGTGAAGAACAAGTATCCTTTGCCGAGGATTGATGACTTGTTCGATCAGTTGCAAGGATCGGTGGTGTACTTGAAGATTGATTTGCGCTCTGGATATCACCAGTTGCGTATTAGAGTCGCTGATGTGGCGAAGACAGCTTTTTGGACGAGATATGGGCATTATGAGTTTCTTGTGATGCCGTTTGGGTTGA
>KV016298.1:68576-78579 GCA_001598015.1 Dorcoceras hygrometricum
CGGACCAACAAGTGGTATCAGAGCCAAGGTCACGGGTTCGATTCCCATTGATTGCAAGGAGTGCAATTATTGGGAGGGGGATTGTTGAGGTGCAATAATTGCCCCTGCTAGGTAGATTGTCGAAACGTGGCGCTTGTGTTGCTATACGGTTTAAAAGATTGGAGTTGCACCGTTACCACCAGCTATAGCTTTTGGTAAAGCGGTAAGCGCTCGATCCTACAATTGGTATCAGAGCCAAGGTCATGGGTTCTATTCCCATTGATTGCAAGGAGTGCAATTATTGGGAGGGGGATTGTTGGAGTACAATAATTGCCCCTGCTAGGTAGAGCGATCGAACCGTGGCGCTTGTGTTGCTATACAGTTTAAAAGATTGGAGTTGCACCGTTACCACCAGCTATAGCTTTTGGTAAAGCGGCAAGCGCTCGGTCCTACAACTCCTACATGCATCGGGACCTCACCCAATCACGCCGCCTAATGACCCCAAGGGAGTCGGCAAACGGGTCAAAGTGAGGCGCCTATCATGTAGAGTCTCAATGACGTTTCGAGTAGTGAGGACTAATCAGTACAACCAATACCTCGGACTTAACCACTCGACAAATGGTAACCACTTGGAATGTCCGAACGAGGGTAGTTCGATAGATCACCAAGTCACTATCCATCTGCATGCTCAGAACATCACAATGTTCCCTACAATTGAAACATGGTACTTCACATCGCAGATTCTAGTCTCAAGCTTGGGCAGCCTTATCCTCATTTTGACGGCCCAATCGACTAGGAACGAATTCAGAATGCACAGTGACTATTAGATGTGTTTCATGATAGCCATCATATCCACTATCACATCTAACATACACTATGGTGCATTCTAGGTCTTTATCCAACACAATTGTTAACATCATATAACATAATGAAAATAAAGAATGCCATAAAGAAATGCGAATATCATATATAAAGATTGTCATATACAAGAGTCTATAAAACCCACACGCCACAAGTTGGCTAGTTGGGCATCTACTCTAACAGAAATGTGAGATTCTTGAAACATCAGATTGGAGTAATCAGATTGGAGTGGATCAGATCGGATGTGTGCTGATTTGAGTGGAACAGTTTTGGTGCTTGCTGAACTGTCAGCATAGAGCCGAGCTGATCTGATGGTGCTGTGCAGACCTTGTAGCGCTAAGCTGATTTGATAGTGTTGTGCTGATTTTTTAACGCGTGATATTAATATCTTAACTGATCTAGTATAAGCTGTCCTGAGCTGGTAGTCAGCTTAGAGTAGGGTTTTGAAGTCCTGAGCTGGGGGTCAGCTTAGAGTTCCATGCTGATCTGTTCTCACTATAGATCAAATCGGGGGTTTTTGTGCCGAGGTACTTAAAATATTTACTAATTTATAAACTCAAGCATTGGCCATTTCCATGGACAAGATATATCATGCATTCTTGAGAGCCCGAACTGATACCCCCTTGATAACCTTGTCACTGTTCACCCAAATCACATACTTTTCCCGATATCTAGAGATCGCCTACTCAGTTTGGAGCAAGGTTCGTACCGTTGCAATCCTCTCTCCAAACCCATCGTTTCCCGACCTGTCTTGAGGTCCGTCGTTTTCCGAAGAAGGGCTATCTACTTTTTACGTACCTTCCGACTGGTTGGCTCTTCTGTAGCATCCGTAAATTTTCACTAAAGTCGCATGCTCTAATAATTGTCAGGCCCCGTGCTAATCTCATAAGATTAGAGCACAATTAAGCACATAATCACGGAAGCGGAAAATCAGGCTTAAAAATATTTTGAAATAAAATGGGCCTGAACTCAAAACATACATTCAATATCAATACTCAAAATACGAGTTGACTCAAACTCATATAAACAGGTAACATAATTATCAATTCAAATATAGATCCCCAAAATACATATGACACGGGGCATCCCCCGGGTTCGATACATAAATAAAATAACTGGGACTCATGGGAACGGGGATCGACCAGCTGAACCTCCACTCAGTCTAGCTTGGTTACCTGACGATCCTGCAAGTGGGTAACGCAGACCCAAACAACACAAAAACAGGAAAACAAATACGAGGTCAAGCCTCAGTACGAAGAGCTATCAAAACAGCTCATCATGCAACATGCTATAATCAATGCTATGAAATGCATGAGGGCTATCAAGGATGGGATAGCTAGACCAGTGTATCAACTGGCAATCATCTCAATCAACATCTATACCCGCACGATGTATCAACCGAGGAAATCATCGGTCCGTGATCTTCGGAGCCCGTCAGCTCATCACAGCTCGGTGGTAGACACTCGAATCCGGTAGTCACCACTCCGATGATAGCGTTGGACTTTTCAGGCACAACTCATCAGTCGGCCAGTCACAACATGGCTTTAAATCAGGTCATCAATCAATCTGTCAATCAGGCTCAAGATGTATGCATGTATGCCAATAATTTATATCAAAATACTACATGCATCAATATACGTAAAACAGACTCAATCAATCAAACATTCATAAACTGTTTCACGTAATCACAACTCATCAAATCAGCAGATTTCACAACATGAAGTATAGCCATGTCCACACTCAAAGCTGTAAAATCCGCTCAATTCGTACCTCAATCATCTGAATTATCCAACAGATCTCACCAGGCACGGCTAACCTCAAACCTTCACTCACTGGTCACGACAATTCAGTTGTAAGCCTCCTGGAAGTTCAGATCTGTTAAAACATCTAATAATTCAGCTCAACACTAAGTCGAATTCACTTAGCAGCTACGATCGAGAACTAAATCCTAGTTCTGCCATACAACTCAGGCTAAACAGCTGAAACATAACTTCAGAACAGAGGAGAACACTTACCCAAAAGCTTACACTAACAGAGGAATGCTCGGGTAAGATTTCACAGAAAACGTCGAACGAACAGGCTCTTCGCGTTTCCTCAAATCCACGGTTCCAGTATCCAAATTGGTATCAATCGGTAGAGAAACTCAAGAGGAGTTCAGCGCCACCAATATCATTCAAAACAACGGCGGGACACGACGGCAATCGATGAAAGAGAATCACGGTGAACAGTAGCTATCGAGGGTTTGAAATTGGAGATAAGAAATATCGGGCTCAAAATAATTCCGGGACACGACGGCAATCGATGAAAGAGAATCACGGTGAACAGTAGCTATCGAGGGTTTGAAATTGGAGATAAGAAATATCGGGCTCAAAATAATTCTAAGTGTCGATCAACACTTATCTATAAATCTCTCAAATCCAACAACTGTTGTTCTCAATTATCCAGACGTTGCTACAGTAGGTTCCTTACGACTGGTATTCACGTCTTCTACAACAAAACCAGCAGCAACAACCAGTCGCAACATAATACCAAAGCAATACCAAAAAGACATCGCACCAACTAATCGAAACGATGTCGCAGCGCTCCACCAGCTGAGACCACATTCCCTACGAAATAACCAGCAGCTGGTTACGCTAAACAATCCAGACGCAAGCATAGCTAAACAAAATGACGTCGCATAAGACACGTCAGCACTGCTGTCAACAGCTGATCCAACCAACAGCTGGTAACCAATTCCTCACAATTGGTACCAGACGCAATCCCCAAAACGCAGCATTTAAACTTATCTAAACGATGTTGTCTCGCATCCACGACTGGTTCTTCAAACCAACAGCTGGTCACCTAGACGCAACTACTGATTTCCAATTTCTACCAGCTGCGAGCTACAGTTGACTTCTGAAATGTGCTACGACTGGTTTCTTACATAAACGCTACGTCTGGTTTCACCAAAATTACTACGTATTAATCTCCTGCGATTCCTTGCAACTGGATTTCACCACCGACCAGCTTCTAACTCAAAATACCAAAATTACGAAAACTTCCAACAATAAAGCTCTTCTAATCTCAGATGAATTCGATTAATCACTAATCTAAAATCTGATTCCTCACATTCTCCCCCACCTTAAGAGATTTCGTCCTCGAAGTCAAAGGCAAACTCAGGGAAAATTAAATCAATTCATCAGAAAAATCGATACAAAGCAGAAATTCATCTAATACAAGTCCAATAATTCAAGATACTGGACAAATAACAATCAACAACTAGGGAAAACGCACCCAGAAACCGAAATATAAAACAACAATCTACTCAAACAGATGCGGCCACTCACGCTGCATCTTCTCTTCCGGTTCCCAAGTTGCTTCTTCTCTGCCATGCTTGCTCCATTGGACCATCACCAACGGAACTAATTTATTCCTCAACTGCTTCTCCTTCCTATCCAGAATCTGGACTGGATATTCTACATAACTCAAGACAGAATCCAGCTCAACTTCGTCAGTAACATATGGAAAGGATCTGGCTCATATTTCCTCAACATTGACACATGAAATACATCATGCATCGCTGCCAACTCATCAGACAGTCTCAATAGATAAGCCAACTGTACAATCCGCTCAATAATCTCGAAGGGACCAACTAATCTAGGAGCTAATTTGCCTTTATATCTGAAGCACATCACGCTCTTGAAAGGAGAAACTTTTAGAAATACTCGATCGCCAATCTCAAACTATAACGGTCGACGTCTTAGGTTAGCATAGCTGGTGAATCTATCTTGTGCAGCCTTCATTCTACTTCGAATCAAATCAACCTGATCTTTCATATGCTGCACAAACTCAGGGGTAGAAAGCTGTCTCTCACCAACTTCTTCCCAACAAATCAAAGATCTTCATTTTCGACCATACAAAGCTTCAAATGGAGCCATTCCGATAGTCACCTGGTAGCTGTTGTTATACGAAAACTCAACCAAGGACAATGAATCCTGCCAGCCACCACTGAAATCCATCACAACTGCTCGCAGCATATCCTCTAAAGTATGAATAGTCCGCTTAGACTGACCATATGTCTGTGGGTGATAGGCTGTACTCATAGCCAATCTGAACCCATCGCTGCCTGCAAGATCTTCCAAATCGGGAAGTGAATCTTGGATCTCTATTGGACACTATCAAGACAGGAACTCCATGCAATCTAACCACATGGTCGATATACAGCTTCGTCATTTTCTTCATCGAACACCTCACATCATAGGGAATGAAATGGACCGACTTCGAAATTCTATCAATCACCACCCAAATCGCATCACATCCCCTACTCGATCGAGGTAGATGAGTCACAAAATCCATGGCATCTCAGACATCCATCCGAAGAAACAGAGAAATCATCAGACTGACCACTTCGGGCTTTAATATTCAACTCATGAACATAAGGATCAGTCCTCTGTTCCTCCCTGATGTCACTCACAATCTGCGGTTCTACTTGAATTGAAGAAACCATAAAGTACTGATCACTCGGCTGGAAACTGTGAGACCTGAAATGTAATTAATATTAATTTGCTGGAATTAATCGGATTTTTAGAGACTTCTGGTGGTTCATATCTCTATTTGGAAGTTTAGATTGTATTTTCTGGTCAGATTTCACATTGTGAGAATTTCTGGAAATTTTGGAATTTTAGAGTTTTCGAGGGTTGAATCTGTTGGCAGATTTTCTGACGTCATGTTTTCTGTTGCACTACGCAATTGCTGACGTAAGCGTTGCTGTTGAAGTATTGGTTGAGTTAGCGCTGTTGACAGCAAGTTCCTGTAGCGCGAAGGAAATAGTGCCGTTTGAATGAACGCTTGAGGGAGAGATCTTTTGCCAGCGATCGATGTTTAAACGTTTAGCGTTAGCGTGCTGTCTTTAGATTTGTTGACGTGTGCGAAGCTACGTTGGTTTATTTAGTTGAAACGCTGCGTTTTTGTTGCTACGTGTAGAAACCAGCCGATGGTTTTAAGAGACCAGGTGTTGGCAGATTCGATGACGTAAGTGGTGCAACGTCGTTTTGTTAAGTCGCTGCGACACCGTTTTGATTAGCGTTGTTTGAGAATTCAGCGGTTGGGTATTTCTTCGTCAGCTTTGCACTGTTCCCATTTCTGTTAGTAGCCTGCGATATCTGTTTTTGTTGGTGGATGATTTTTATATCAGTTTTCACGAGTGTATTTAAGGAGGACTTGGTCTTCGGTTTGAGATACCAGATCCCATATTTAGCGATATTTTCCCCGATTGTGTTCTTCGCTTCGAACCCAAGAATATTGTTCATCGTTGATTTTATCCGGTGATTTCCGTCGTTTCCGACCATTGCTTTGGACGTGCGAGGTAGCGTTGGACTCCTCTCAAAAAGCTCTTTCGATTGATACCCTTTTGGGAGGCTGTAGTTGGCTAGAGCGAGATCGCGAAGTTGCTGATTTTGGCCGCGTGTTGGTGCGTGCAGGTAGAACTTTGAATTGTTGTTGAGATCTTAGTCTTAGCCTTCATTTAAGCTTCCTGCTAAGTTTTATGGGTTGGTTAGTTGCTGGTTTGAGTTGTAATTCCCAGCCGTGGGTTTTGTGATTGTGACCATGAGATTTATGCTTGTACGTTGTGTGTTTAGCAGGTTTCTAACCAGATCTCTCGGGCTCCTGTTGTGGTAGTTATTGCACAAAATTGAGGTACGGATCTTGAGCTTGTAATTCAGCATGGAACCTGGCTTGGATAAATTGCGATATGGCTGTGTATGGATTTCCGTGTAGCGTTGTTGCTCTGTGTGAGAGTGGTGTATGCTTACCGTGTGTAATTGTTGTGTTGCATATGGTTATATGTTTGTTATTCCATCATGATGCATACACGCATTCCATTCAGCTATTGCAGCATTTGTTCGTTGTTGTTTCTCTGTTTTCTTACCAGGATGCGAGGGCGAGCGGTGATTCCGCACTCATTTCCCCTATGCGCCGAGTGGCTAGCTACCACAGTTCATAGGTTGGGTTGTTGATGCATCTGGTAAGGGTGGGTGAGTAGGGGTGAGTGGGTAGCGCCCACATGTCCTACACTCACCGTGGCCACATATTCTGTTGCAGATTTCCGTTGAGCCGTGCATTGAGTTCTTTGGCTCCCTTCCTTGGTTGTAGCCTTCGGCTGTTGTCCATGGTTGCATGCATATCTGCATTTTATTCTTTCTGTTTACTGCTGTTTTATATTTGCTCTCCGTACTGGGGTTTGACCCCATGTCCCTCTGGGGCTTGGTTTGTTTCCTTGTTGTGTTGTTTTAAGGGAACCCAGGTTTTACAGCTGGTCGTGGTTTTAACCCAGCTGGTGGTGCCCCAGGAGGTGGTTAGAGTATCCCAGTTGCGTATAGCATATTTATATGTATCAGTTGAGTTAGCCAGGGGATTCCCTGAGATTCGTTGCTGTATCCGGTGGTTGGAGTCTGATACTTGTAGTTGTATGCTATATTGTATTGTTATGGCTTGTAGCCATTTGTTGTTTTGTTGATTTTATAAACTGGGATATATTTTGAGTATCGCACTATTTTAAATTATAATGTTTTAAACCGTAAGGCCAAAAGAAAAAAATTTTACCCGCTTTTTAATAGTTTCCGTATGTGTTTGTGTGTTTTTACTCTGATATGAGCATGAGGCCTGACATTTTTGGTATCAGAGCTTAAGCTGGGATAAGCTCGATTTTTTTTTATCACACTTGAGTCTAGGAACAGTGTTGTGTGTTGCATGTTCTTGATTATGTGATTATGTGCTACATATTTCGGTGTTATATGCTGTATTTGTTCTGTTTTGCTTGATCCTATTGAGTGTTTTCGTAGATGCCGCCTAGATGTCGTGATAGAGGCAGGGGCAGTTTGAGGAATCGGCAGGACAGAATGAGGATCGGCGTAGCGCTCCTAGTCGTTCTCGTAGTAGGCTTGAGGAGGAGGAAGTTGGTGACTTGCCTCCCCTGGTGGAGCGGATGGACGTGGTGATAGCACGGTTTCAGCGGATGAACCCTCCAGTCTTTAATGGTGATGAGTCAGTGAGGATGCGGACTCGTGGCTCCGTAACATTATTGGTCTTTTTGATCGGGTGCAGTATGATGATGATATTCAGCTGAGTTTGGCGACTCTCTTGCTCAGGAAGGCTGCAGAGCGCTGGTGGCGAGGCGCTTTGAGTACCTTGTTGGAGACCGGTTTTGGGATCTCTTGGGACAGTTTTTGCGAGACCTTTCGGCAGGAGTATGTACCCGAGTCTTATGTGAACGCCCGTGAGTGGGAGTTCGATCATCTGGAGCAGGGTTCGATGACTGTTCGAGAGTATGCTAGGAAGTTTTCTTCTCTATTGGCGTACGTTCCCCATGTTTCTGGTCGGGAGAGGGCCAAGCGGACTAGATTCCTTGAGGGCTTGAACGAAGATTTGTATCAAATGGTGCTGACAAGCAAACCCAAGAGCTATGCAGAAGCAGTTGACACTGCTTTGATATCGAGGAGGGTTTGCAGAGTCGTCGTGCTCCCATGCAGCAGGCGGCGCAGGTTAGTCGTCCTGCTATTCCGGGAGCGCAGTCTTCCCAGTCCTCCCAGTCAGCCCATCAGCCCCAGCAGCATCAGCAGCAGGTGGCTCAGCAGTCTGGCCGTCAGAGGTTTCGACCCCGCGGTCAGCAGTTCAAGAAGAAGTCGGGTTCTGGATCTTCTGGTTCTGCGGTGGAAAGCATCCGTCTATGCAGTGTGTTGGTGTGCAGGGCTCCTGCAACCTTTGTGGTCAGTACGGGCATTTTGCTAGAGTGTGTCCGTCAGTTGGAGCACAGCAGACCGCGGCCCAGCCACAGGGTCGAGGAGGTCAGTCTAGGGGTCGTTCCCCTCAGCTCCAGCAGCCCCGATTGGGTGAGACTCAGTTTAGGCCGTTTCAGAAGCCTGGTCCATCGTGGTTCGGACAGTCATCTTAGCCTTTCTTCTCTGGACCCCAGCATGCTCAGGTTAATGCCATCACCAGGCAGCAGGCCGAGGAGACACCGAGTCGGGTGATCGCAGGTACTTGCCTTGTTTTTGATTTTCCTGCACGTGTGTTGTTTGACACCGGTGCATCGCATTCGTTTATTTCTGATTCGTTTGTTGTTGAGCATGGTCTGTGTACCATTTCGTTGCGCGATGCTGTTTCTGTTTCTACCCCTGGTGGTGTGAGCCTGTTCTCCGAGGAGGTTTTGTTGGATGGTGTGTTGCAGTTTGGTGAGCATGTGTTGGTGGCGAATTTGATTCGTTTGATGTTGTTGGATTTTGATTGCATAGTTGGGATGGATGTGTTGTCCAACTATAGGGCCTCTGTGGACTGTTTCCATGGAATTGTGCGCTTTAGGCCTTTGTCTGGCGAGAAGTGTGACTTCTACGGCCAGGACTCTCGAGCGAAGATTCCCTTAGTTTCAGCGATGGAGATGTTTAGTTTGTTGTCCTTGGGGAATGCTGGCTTTATGATTTACGCTTTGGATGCATCTTCTTCTTCCCGTGTGCAGCTTAGTGACGTTCCCGTGGTGCGACACTTTCCCGATGTGTTTCCGTACCATTTCGTTGCGCGATGCTGTTTCTGTTTCTACCCCTGGTGGTGTGAGCCTGTTCTCCGAGGAGGTTTTGTTGGATGGTGTGTTGCAGTTTGGTGAGCATGTGTTGGTGGCGAATTTGATTCGTTTGATGTTGTTGGATTTTGATTGCATAGTTGGGATGGATGTGTTGTCCAACTATAGGGCCTCTGTGGACTGTTTCCATGGAATTGTGCGCTTTAGGCCTTTGTCTGGCGAGAAGTGTGACTTCTACGGCCAGGACTCTCGAGCGAAGATTCCCTTAGTTTCAGCGATGGAGATGTTTAGTTTGTTGTCCTTGGGGAATGCTGGCTTTATGATTTACGCTTTGGATGCGTCTTCTTCTTCCCGCGTTCAACTTAGTGACGTTCCCGTGGTGCGACATTTCCCGGATGTGTTCCCGGAGAAGATTCCTGGTTTCCCTCTGAGGCGGGAGATTGACTTCAGCGTAGAGCTGGTACCCGGCACAGCTCCGATTTCGCGTCCCCGTATTGTCTGGAGCCTGTGGAGTTGAGAGAACTCAATGTGCAGTTAGATGATTTGCTGGAGAAAGGTTTTATCCTACCTTGTATGTCACCGTGGGGAGCGCCCATTTTGTTCGTGAAGAAG
>KV016299.1:46223-56275 GCA_001598015.1 Dorcoceras hygrometricum
TGGCCTGTACCTAAGAATGTCACGGAAATTCGAAGTTTCCTAGGACTTGCAGGATATTATAGAAGATTCATAGAAGGATTTTCGAAGATTGCTGTTCCATTAACGGCCTTAACTAAAAAGAATGTGAAGTATGATTGGACTCCCAAATGCCAATCCAGTTTTGAGAAGTTGAAATATGCATTAGTTGAAGCCCCTGTTCTAGAGTTACCAACAGAGAAAAGGAATTTTGTGATTTACACTGATGCATCGAAGACAGGTTTGGGAGCTGTCTTAATGCAAGAAAGAAAATGTGAGGATTCAGATTTCTAATTAGTGATTAATCGGATTTTGAGTTAGATTAGTCGCGAGAATTAAGAATTTAAGATTTCTGGAATTTTGATTTTTGGTGGAATCTGTTCGAATTGCTTGAGAAATCTGGTTTCCCGAGATCTGGTCATTTATATGTTTGTGAGATTTGTTTGAATTTTGAATGAGATCTGTATCTCCTTAGCATTTCTAAAAGCACCGAGAAATTTGGATAAAACGGTGTCGTTTTGAAGAGATCTGGTGGTCGAGAAGAACATGAGAAATGAATGCGTTGTTCTTTTGAAATTCAGATCTCATGACGTAAGCGTCGCTGAATGGTGATCGCATTTGGGTCGTAGCGAGAGATCTGGCAGCGCTTGAGGGTGACGTCAGCAGGTCTGGTGGATGACGTAAGCAAATCTCATGTAACGTGATAGCGTGCATTTGAGAGATCTGGTGCCTATACGCCGTCGTTTTGGAGTTGCGCGCGGGCGTGAGAGCTGTTTCCGTTTAGCGCGAAGATCTGGTTGTCTGCGACGTCGTTTCGCGTTTTGGCGCTGAGATCTGTTTTGCGTTTTGACGCGAGTGTTGAGTGTGAGATCTGTTGACCAAAACGTTGTCGTTTTATGCTTGCGCGAGAGTTTTGCGAGGGATCTGTTTCGCGATATTTTAAGTTGTAGATATCTGTTTTTGTCGGTGTTGGACTTGTTTGGTAGCTTTTGAGTAGAGGATATTTATATAAGTGTTGAGTTACACTTAGAGCATTCCAGACCTGATATTTCTTATCCTCTAACTTGAAACCCTCAAAATATCTACTGTTCACCGTCTCTTTCTATCGCGATTTTCCGTTGATTCCGACCTCCGTTGTTCAAGTTCTTGGTAGCGTTGGAAACCTCTTGAGAAGACCTTTCTTTTCCTACCAATCTTGGAGGCTGTGTTGAGCTGTAGCGAGAACGCGAAACGGCTGAGTTGAGCAGTAAGTTGCGCCGTGCGTTTCCATCCTTTGGGTGAGCTATCTTTTGTTGGTTTGAGCTAAGATATTAGGTATCTTCGGCAGAGTTGCTCGAGTTTGAGTTAACTCATATTTTAAGTATTGATATTTTGAATGTTTGATTTGAAGTTCAGGCCCATTGTATTTCGAAAAATTTTTAAGCCCTGATTTTAAGCTTCCGTGATTATGCGCTTATTATGTGTTAATTGTTATTAATTAGCACGGGGCCTGACAGAAAAGTAATTGCTTACGTTTCTAGGCAATTGAAGATACACGAGAAGAATTATCCTACGCATGAACTGGAATTAGCAGCAGTAGTTTTCGCTTTAAAGATTTGGAGACACTATCTTTACGGCGAGAAGTGCGAAATTTTTACAGACCATAAAAGCCTTAAGTATTTCTTTAATCAGAAGGAATTAAACATGCGACAGAGAAGATGGCTTGAATTGGTTAAAGATTACGATTGCGTAATTAGCTATCATCCGGGAAAAGCTAACGTAGTAGCATATGCGTTAAGTAGAAGAAGCGTGGGGTTAGCGCAAATCTCAGTTCAGATTCCACTGGCGTTAGAGATCAATCGATTTGAACTCGAGATAATTCGTAAGGAAAGTGCTGCTAAGTTATCAGTTCTCACGATCCAATCAACGCTTAAAGATAGGATCAAAGAAGGGCAAACTAAGGATGTTCAACTCCAAAAATGGAAGCAGCAGGATGACAACAGAGGATCAAATTTGTATGCAGTGGAAGAAGGAATTGTTAAATACCAAGGTAGATTGTGGGTACCGTGTACAGATGGTTTGCGCAATGAGATTATGAATGAAGCCCATAATTCACCGTATTCCATACATCCAGGAGGAACGAAAAATGTTCAAGGATTTGCAAGCTCTGTTTTGGTGGCCAGGAATGAAACGCGACATTTGTAGATTTGTTGCGGAATGTTTAACATGTCAACAAGTTAAAGCAGAACACCAGAGACCAGCAGGAATTTTAAAGCCACTTCCTATACCTGTTTGGAAATGGGATAACATAGCAATGGATTTCGTGGTAGGATTACCCAGAACAGTTTCAGGTTGTAACGCAATTTGGGTAATAGTTGACAGATTAACTAAGTCTGCTCATTTCCTTCCTGTAAAAACAACTGATGGTTTGAATAAGTATGCAGAGCTATATATCAAGGAAATTGTCAGACTTCACGGGATTCCAAGTTCTATTGTATCAGATAGAGATCCCAGATTCACTTCGAGATTCTGGAAAAGTTTACACCAAGCCTTAGGAACGAATTTAACTTTCAGTACAGCGTTCCATCCTCAAACCGATGGGCAATCAGAAATAGTAATTCAAATACTGGAAGATTTGTTGAGGGCTAGTGTTCTGGATTTTTCAGAAAGCTGGGAATCTAAGTTACCATTGATTGAATTCACCTACAACAACAGTTATCAAGCATCGATATACATGGTACCATACGAAGCTTTGTATGGCAGGAAATGTCGATCACCAATCCTTTGGGATGATGTGGGTGAAAGAAATGAAATAGGACCTGATATTTTAGAGAAAAATTCAGAAGCAATTAAGAGGATACGTGAAAGAATTAAGACTGCTCAAAGTAGGCAGAAAAGTTATGCAGACATTCATCGCAGAGATGTGAGCTTTGCGGTGGGAGATCACGTGTTTCTCAAAATCTCACCAATGAGAGGTGTTTTGAGATTTGGAAAGAAAGGGAAGTTAAGTCCCAGATATATTGGACCATTTCAAATCTTAGAACGAATTGGAACGTTAGCATATCGTTTAGCACTACCTCCACAAATGTCCTATGTCCACAACGTGTTCCATGTATCAGCACTTAGAAGATACATTGCGAATCCATCGCATGTTCTCAGGCATGAACCAGTGCAATTGGAACCAGACTTGACTTACGAAGAAACTCCAGAAAAGATTTTAGCAAAGGAAAATCGTAAGTTAAGAAACAGAACTATTCCAATGATCAAGATTCAGTGGACGAATCACTCAGAAAGGGAAGCAACATGGGAAGTACAATCCGATATGCAGGGAAGTTACCCAGACTTCTTCAAGTAAGTGAATTTCGGGGACGAAATTCTTTTAAGGGGGGTAGATTGTAACGACCAGATCATTTAGAAGTCCACAATTAGAAAGATATGAGATTGAGGGATTACATTGCTATTACAATTCAATTCTTGAATATTTCTGTCTATGCCATGATCAATCTGTATTTTTATGGATTGATATTCAAATGTTAGAATGCAAGTACAGTAGATATTTAGTGACTTCTGCAAACCAAGTGGATCCTTTATTTAACTAAAATTCTCGGTTTCCATGCACATCTTTTATTTTAAAACAGGGCACGCTTCTTATAGAGTTTGGCATATTGATATAAAGTGTTTGTTTCCTTAGTCATTGTAAATCATATAAATAGAATCTTAAGCTGCTTCATGCATCATTACTTTCAAATCAAATCATATTAAGCGGTGCTCGCTCTCAAGAAGCCGAACAAAATACTTTCAAAGTGTTTTAAAGGAGACAGGCGGTGTGCAAGAAGTATACTGAATTCTCTACTGTTCTTGTGTTAAAGATACCAGGCAAGTAAACTCTGTTTCTTGCTCACTCGATAGAAAGCATATATTCAATTCTATTTTATGATTATGTATGGTTTTAAAGAAAAGGGAGATGGCCTCGGCTGTTCTTCAAGAAAACCGTAAAGTTCATGCTCTGTTTTTAAAGAAGTTGAGTTACTGGATTTTGAGTTAAAAATGATTTAGAAAAGGTTTGGATGATGTTCTTCTAATGAATTCCTGAGTTTTTCAGTAATTCATTTGTCGAAATAGCTTACAAGTAGCTTACTCAATCTTTTCCAGAAGTTTCATAAGATATGTCGAAGTCTTTAGAGGAAGGTAACCTTCGTAGTTCATGGTTATCTGTATATTAAGAACAAGAGCTGGTTTTTATACCACTGCTGATATTGCCTTGTCGAAAATATTCTAAATAAACAGCAGTTTCATTTCTTTGTTGAAATTCAGCAGATGCTTTGCTTTCGCAAATTCAGCAGATGCTTTGCTTTCGCAAATTCAGCAGATGCTTTGCTTTCGCAAATTCAGCAGATGCTTTGCTTTTGAAAATCCAGCAGATGCTTTATAAAATCAGCAGATGCGTTTTATTGTCAAATTTCAGCAGTTGCGTCACCTCTCAAAATTCAGCAGTAGCGACTGGTTGTAGCGACTGGTTTATGCGAACGACATAGTTTCACTTTACATTTGTTTAAAAGATCTCGCGACCGGATTCTAGTCTTGCGACTGATTCCTAATCGTTGCGACTGGTATTTAGTCTTGCGACTGGTACTATTCACTTCAGCTGGTTACTGTTCATTCTTCGTTTTCATCAGTAGATAACGAAATTTCAGAATTTGATTCTCTTTTCAATTCTGAATCAGTTCAAATGAATCTTTCGACTTATCTGACAGATTCAATTAGCTAAGTTATTCAGTTTTCATCTTCGCAAGCTTTATAAGGGAATTCTTTACAGTTCCAGAATATCATTTGATAAACAAAAACCAGTAACTTGAACAAAAGAAAGAAAACAGTTTGCACGAGAGAAAGAAAGAGCAGAACAATGTTTTATGAAATGTTTTAAGTTATGACAATGAAAAGGGTCCCTAATGAAAAGGTGAGCGCGCGGCTGACGAACCGTGTGCCCTTTTAACTAGGAAAGATTAGGATTACATGTCGACGGATCTGTATACCCATTCAACCATGAGCCATAGTGCTAAGACTGATATCAGGAGTTTGATCAAACGAAATGGACCAAATGTTTAAAGTATTGTCATAATTTTCCAGAAAATGAATGAAGAGCGCAAGTGGGATTTAAATCGCAGCTCTTAAGAATGTTTAAAGAAAATGTTTCCAGGATTGATGCATGTTGTATGCTTTCGTACTTAACTTAGATTTCATACTTATGTTTACGCTTGTTTGTTCATAAGCGTAATACCAGTTCAGACTCCAGTATGCATTAGTTCAAGAACGATTGTACTATTTGCTTTTGATATTCCAGATTTTTCCTGCTGGGCCTTTGGCTCACTAGTTTTCATTGAGTGCAGGTAATTCGCAGTAGGAGCTGGAGGGAGATGAACAGAATGGAAGTCTTGATTTTATTCAATTGAGACCCAAAACTTATAATTATTCCGTCGAGAAAATGAGGGTCGTTACACTTTGCAGCTGATTGCAACAGGCCAAAGAAGGAGGATAGATACAAAAGAGATGAAAAGAAGGAGGATCGATACAGAAGGGATGAGAAGACAGATGAAAGATCCAAGGAAAGATCAAAAGATAGGAGGATGAGGACAAGAGATGATAAAAGACCCAGCCGCAAGAATGATCGCAAAGTACTGGTTGCTGAGGAAAGCAACAGGAACTGGGCTGATACCGATTCAGATTCCTAATCCAGTAGTTCCTCATCCAGCGATAGTGAACAAGAGGAAGTTCACTGTCTCATGGCTGATCAAACTTCAGATGACGAGGTATTTGACTTTTCCAATATTGAATTTACACGAGAAGACCTTGTCAGTGCACTTAATGATATGATCAAAGAGTACAGGAATCTTTCTCACACATTCGAGTAAGTTAAAGCTGAAAATGCTGATTTGAAAAATTGTTCAGTAGAACCAAGTACTGTTGAACTTGGTGAAGCTGACAGTTTACAAATCGAGTTGAATAAGCTGAAGGCTGAGAATGAAATGTTGAGATCAAAGTCATGTGAACTCGAGTCTGAAATTGAAAAATTAAATTCGATAATGAGCTCCTGGACCCAGTCTTCTATCTCTCTAGACAAGCTGTGTGAGATTCAGAATCCAGCGAATGATAGAACTGTCTTAGGTTTCAATACTGGTGAAAGCAGCTCTGGAGAGACTTGTACTCAATCAAATCTAGCACATGACAAGTTCAAAAAGATGAGCTTTGTCAAAGCTAGTGTGATACATGATCCATGCGAGTCGGTACGGTATGATGACCAGATCTCGGATCTATTGAAAAAGAAAGGAAAAGCTAGTATTGGCTATGACAGACCCGAGAGTTCTAAGTCTGGTTGGCTAAAGAACAGACTTGACAAGGAAAAGGCAAAAGCTGGATCCAAGTCATTTGTTCAGAACCAACAAAGACGTGGCTCTAAGAAGGTTAAGTCTAAATGGAAAAAGGTTAGGCCTCGTAGAGATCTGAATGGTCAAAATACCAAACCAAAGCTCAACAGATCTCACAGTACTTAGCGCAGACCCTTATGGACTATAATACTGGGAAAGCTGTCAAAGTAATTCAAGTATGGGTCCCGAAAGGGGTAATCCTATCTGGACCCAAGTAAACTTGGGTACCAAAATCTGTTTTTCATGATTGCAAGATAACAGGTACAAAGCTGCTGATGAATCAACCATATGGTACCTGGACAGCGGCTGTGCAAGACATATGACTAGAAACCAAAAGCTGCTAACAGATGTGACACCTCACAGAGGAGCAAAAATAGTCTTTGGTGACAATGCTCATGGTAACACTGTGGGTAAGGGTAAGCTTATCCACGGTAACATTTCAATATCTGATGTCTGTTGATAACTTGCGTTATAATTTGATTAGCATTAGTCAGCTATGTGACAAGGGTTACATAGTTAATTTTTAGCAGCACACATGCACAGTTCATAGTCCAGAAGGACTGACTGTATTGGTAGGTAAAAGGTCGGGGGATACCTACATTATCAATTGGTCAGAACCCATGGGATCTGACCAAATTTGCTTAACAGCCAACTCTTCCAAGAGCTGGTTGTGGCATCAGCGAATGAACCATCTAAACTTTAAAACTCTTTCTTATTTGAATCAGCATGAAATGGTTTCTGGTCTGCCTAAAATAAATTTTTCAAAGGACAAGATCTGTGCCGCATGTCAGCTTGGCAAACAAATCAAATCTACTTTTAAAAATAAAGGCAGTAAACGTTCTTCCGAATCTTAGAGCTTTTATATATGGATCTTTTTGGTCCTATTCCCGTAACGAGCTTAGGGGGAACGAACTACACCCTAGTTGTTATTGATGATTTTACTAAATTTACTTGGGTGTTGTTTTTAAAAGCAAAATCTGATACCGCTGACCAGCTGATACGTCTTTTAAAACGTTTGCAAAATGACAGATCTTGTACAGTAAACAGGATAAGAAGTGATCGTGGTACTGAATTTTTAAATCATAAAATAACTTCTTATCTAGAAGACATTGGGATAAAGCATGAGCTTTCAGCAGCTAGAACTCCTCAGCAGAACGGGTTTGCTGAGAGGAGAAATTGTACTTTAAAAGAAGCTGCTAGATCTATGATTGCTTATTCTGGTATTTCACAAAAATTCTGGGCAGAAGCAGTTAACACAGCTTGCTACACTCAGAACAGATATATGATTAATAAGTTGCACGGTAAAACCCCGTATGAGATCTGGAGTGGCAAGAAACCTGATATTTCATATTTCAGGGTTTTTTGGTGCAGATGCTTCATTCATAATAATGGTAAGAAGCACCTAACAGATTTTGATGCAAAATATGATGCAGGTATCTTTCTAGGCTATTCAGCAGTGAGCAAGGCTTATCGAGTATTCAACAATAGAAGTCTAACTGTTGAAGAGTCAGCACACGTTGTCTTTGATGAGACAAGTTTTAGATCCAACTCAGCTGCGAGCCTTAACTATCTATGCACACGTCTAGAATCATCCAGCATTGATGACTCAGATGATGACGTGGCATCACAAAGACATTCAGCAGAGATGGAACCAGCACTAGAAACACCGCATAACAATGCTCAACAAGATCTGACAGGTAATCTGCTAGTTATCGATTTAACTAATGATGACTCAACACAGGATCAGATCTCTCCAAGTGTGCCTGCTGCTGAAGCTGAAGTGACGAATGCACAAGATGTTGCTCAAACAGATGCTGCTCAAACAGATGTTGCACAAACAGATCTTGACACACATAGACCAACATCTGACGCACCAGTTGTGAGTACTTCACATCATTTGGCATCTAGACCAACATCTGAAGCACAAGCCAGCAACGCAAATCATCAATTGGTGTCAGAAAATCCAGAAGTGGTTATCCAGCAAGAAATCCAAGCAGAACACGGAGCAAATCTAATTGGACTTGATCTCCGATGGAACATAAATCATCCACCTGAGCAGGTCATAGGTAACATCGAATCTCCTGTTCGCACACGAAGCCAGCTATTGCATGATCATTTTGATTCAACTTTCATCTCGCATATAGAACCTAAGCAAATAGATGAAGCCTTAGCAGACCCAAGCTGGGTAGAAGCAGTGCAGGAGGAACTTAATCAATTTAAGAGAAATAATGTATGGAAACTTGTACCTAGACCTTCAAATCATCGGTCATAGGAACACGATGGGTCTTTAGGAACAAACTGGATGAAGATGGAATATTAACGAGAAATAAAGCTAGACTGGTAGCTCAGAGATTTAGGCAAATGGAAGGAATAGATTTTGATTAAACCTTTGCCCCTGTAGCCAGATTAGAAGCCATTCTCATGTTTCTTGCATATGCAGCATTCAAAGATTTTAAAGTATTTCAAATGGATGTTAAGAGTGTTGGGGAACAACGGTGTAGGATCCGGATCGCGCCTCCCAGGGCGCAGCGGAAAACAAAATTGCCCGGGAGACGATCAATACAATAAAATTCAAACACAATACGAACCATTCATAGGGTGTTTTTCGTTGATTACCTTGCTGGCAACTCGTGCCTGGCTCCAACCGAAATTACAAGAAACGCCGGCTCTTCACGGTAGGCGGCGGTAGATTCGTCAATCAGGTCCACGACCGGAAACGATCTCCCTCCGATCAGCCTGCACTAGAAGACTGATGGATTTTATCACCAACGGATTTCACCACCCCCATAGACCATGAACATATTCTTAGTCCTTCGCAAGTACTTAAGAATATCCTTCACAGCCTTCCAATGCAATTGGCCGGGGTTGGCCTGGTAGCGGCTCGTGACACTCAGAGCATATGCGACATCCGGTCTAGTCGAGATCATGCCATACATAATACTACCTATTGAACTCTCTATCTCCTCATCAGTATTCGGACACATAGACTTAGATAGAGTGACCACGTGGCACATAGGTAGGTGTCCTCTCTTGGACTCTTCCATAGAGAACCGCTTAAGTATGGTATCGATGTAGGTGGCTTGGGTGAGTCCGAGCATCCGTTTCGATCTATCCCTATAGATCTGTATTCCAAGAATATAGGATGCTTCACCCATGTCCTTTATCGAAAATCTACTAGACAACCATACTTTAGTTGATTGCAGCATTCCTACATCATTCCCAATGAGTAGAATGTTATCAACATAAAGTACGAGGAATGTCACAGCACTTTTAACTACCTTCTTATAAACACATGGCTCCTCGGGATTCTTGATGAAACCAATTTCCTTAATTGTTTCATCGAATCTCAGGTTCCAACTTTGTGATGCTTGTTTGAGACCGTAGATCGATCTCTGAAGCTTGCATACCTTATGCTCGCTTCCAACGGATGTGAAACCCTCAGGCTGCTTCATATAGATCTCTTCCTTAATGTTTCCATTAAGGAACGCAGTTTTCTCATCCATTTTCCATATCTCATAGTTGTACCATGCTGCTATGGCTAACAAGATTCTAATCGACTTGAACATTGCGACTGGCGAGAAGGTTTCATCATAGTCAACACCTTGCCTTTGAGTTAACCTTTCGTGACCAGTCGTG
>KV016300.1:5335-20976 GCA_001598015.1 Dorcoceras hygrometricum
GATATGAATATGATGATACGAAGAGAAATGAATTGATTCTAATTCCAAGGTCTGAGGTGACCTTATTTTCGAAGTCTGAGTTGATTTCGTTAGATGGATATCCATGTCAAGATCGTATACGAATCTTGATGGCATTGATGTGAAATAGAATCAATTCTTAGTTGAAGAGAAGGATATGTTCAGCTTATTTTAAGTTAATATTTTTGTTATGAACTTCTTTATGTTATTGCATGAAACTGTCGATTATACTGAGATCATTTCTCACCGGAGTGTTCCGGCTGTTGTCTTATTTTGAATGTGTGCATGATGACAGGAGGAAAGAATTGATTTGCTTGGACGGGGGTAGTGAGAGTTACTACCCAGAAGAAGGGCGATCAACAAGAATATTAGAGACATACTGTTAAGTAGATGTTGGACAAATAATTGCTAGTATTTGATGTATCTGGATTTGTATTTAAGGATCAGATTTTGTACCAGTGAATGTAAGGTGTATTAACCTTTGTACCGTTATGTTTTAGTTATGAATAAACAGTTGTTGGTGACCCAGACTTACAAAAAAAAAATGTACGCATAAAACCAGATTTCACTTAGTAAACTCGTTGGTTGATTAATCGCCCATAAGATGAGATTATAGAAATTGTGGGAAGAGAGTCTCACAACAGGTGGTATCAGAGCATCACTAAGTTCTTGGATTGAGTTAGATGAGCGGGGTAGAACGAGTCTTCTTGAATGATTTATTAAATTGATTTCATGCTTGCATGATATATGTCTTACTGTTTTGAATTTATATCGCAAGATTGTGTGATTCAATGGTAAGAGTAGGTCAGACAGACTTTAGAATTACATGCTCTTTGAAGAGATTAGTAGCATGTATTGAATGAAGTATGAATCAGAACTCGATCTCTTGAAAAGCAGCACATTCGTGTGTGCTAATCAAGGGAGGGGCTGAGATTTGTTATCGATAAGATGAGGAATTATGAACAAATCTGTTTGATTTTTAGATATGCCTCCTCGACGAACAACTACCCGGCAGACAGGAACTGTTCCGCGAACAGAGCAGGGTAGTACTTCGACTGATGCGTTGAATGCAACTGCAACTCCGATGGAAACACTGTTGAAACGATTTCAATCCTTTAAACCGCCAACATTGACAGGAACAGAAAACGCAATAGATTGTGAGAACTGGTTGGAAGATATAGAACAGTTATTTGAAGCGTTGGATTATACCGATGATCGTCGAGTGAAATTGATAATACACCAGCTGCATGGTCTTAGTAAGAGCTGGTGGGTAGCGAGGAAGAAATCTCTTGAAAATCAGGGTACGGTGATTACTTGGGCTGTATTCAAAACTGCTTTTGATCAACGGTTCTTTCCAGTTTCGTATCGGAAGGACAAAGGATCAGAGTTTGCAAATTTGCGACAAGGGCAGCTAAACATCGAAGAATACGTTGCCAAGTTCACAAGTTTACTCAAATTTTCTCCGCACGTTGCTGTTAGCGATGAAGCTCAAGCTGATCAGTTCATAAATGGTTTGAATCCCGATGTGTTCACCTTAGTGAATGCAGGAGACCGATTACCTTTGCTGATACATTGAATCGTGCAAAGGGAGCTGAAGAAGGACTAATGAGACAACGAGGAGCACAGTTTGTGCCACCAGTCGCAAGACTATCGCAAGAGAAACCACAGATTCCACCGCCCCCTCGATTTGATGTTGGAAACAGCAGTAGTGGAAAGAAAAATTTCTTTAAAGGAAAAGGGAAACAATTCAAGCGTTCAGGTACTAGTAGCTCCTCTAGTTCGAGTGAATCTAAATAACAGAGGACTGGACAGAAATCTGGTGATTATTGTACCAAATGTGGAGGTCGGCATATCGATGAACAGTGTAGAGGAGTGTTTGGCCTTTGCAACCTCTGCAATAAACCTGGACACTTTGCGAGGATATGTACTCAACGTGGGTCTGGAAGTTCACAGAATACTGGAGCATCAAGATCAATGCCACTTCCAGAAAGGCAAGCATATCCTATGCATTAATTCCAACCACAGATTCAGCATCAGGGTAAACAAGGAGGGAGCCAAACAGTGAGCCAACATCCTAAGCAACAAGCCAGAGTGTTTGCATTGACAGAGGAGCAAGCACAAGCAGCCCCTGATGATGTTATTGCAGGTAATTGCTATCTTTGTAATTATCCTGCTTATGTCTTAGTTGATACCGGTGCTTCACATACGTTTATATCTGAGCACTTTTTTGTATCGCATGCGTTGCCTGTTGAACCATTGACTGAGATAGTATCGGTTTCTTCACCTCTGGGGAGTGGTATTTTATCGATAAAAACTGTTAGAAATTGTATACTACAGTTTGAGGGTCATGAGATTGAGATTGACTGTATTGTGCTTGGGTTGTCTGATTTTGATTGTATCATCGGCATAGACATGTTAACCAAGTACAGGGCAATAGTGGATTGTTTTCAGAAAGTGGTTCTATTCAGACCTGAGAAAACTGATGAGTGGAAATTCTATGGTAAGGGATCATGAGCCAGAATTCCTTTAGTTTCTGTTCTTTCTATGACTAAACTATTGCAGAAGGGAGCAGAAGGATTTCTGATATATGCAGTAGATATGACGAAGACTAGCCCGAATCTGGTTGATATACCAGTAGTCTGTGAATTTGCTGATGTTTTTCCTGATGAAATCCCAGGATTGCCTCCATTTCATGAGGTAGACTTCAGTATTTACGAAAGAAAGACGGGTCGATGAGGTTATGTATTGATTATCGGCAACTAAATAAAGCAACGGTAAAGAATCGATATCCTTTACCCCGGATAGATGATTTGTTTGATCAGTTGCAGGGTTCGTCAGTATATTCGAAAATTGACTTGAGATCCGGCTACCATCAATTGAGAGTACGAGATGAGGATATATCAAAAACTGCATTCCGAACGAGGTATGGTCATTACGAGTTCATTGTTATGCCTTTTGGGTTGACCAATGCCCCGACCGTGTTTATGGGTCTGATGAATAGAGTCTTTTAGAAATATCTTGATGAGTTCGTGATTATCTTTATCGATGATATTCTGATTTATTCGAAGAATCTGTGCGATCATGCTAATAATCTTAGAATAGTTTTGAAGACTTTACGAGATGAGAAACTGTATGCCAAGTTGTCGAAATGCGAGTTTTGGTTGCGGAAAGTGGTATTCCTTGGACATATTATTTCAGGAGATGGTATTTCAGTCGATCCGAGCAACATAGAAGCAGTGATTAATTGGCCTAGACCGACATCTGTGCCAGAAATATGAAGTTTTATGGGCTTAGCAGGTTATTATCATCGATTTATCCGAGATTTCTCGAGTATTGCAAAGCCTATCACTCAACTGACGCAGAAGAATGCACCATTTGTTTGGTCTGAAGCTTGTGAAGCTAGTTTTCTCGAGTTGAAGAAGAGGTTGACTACAGCACCAGTTTTGACAATTCCTTCGGGTATCGGTGGTTTTGTTGTTTATTGTGATGCTTCGCACCAAGGATTGGGCTGTGATCTGATGCAGCGAGAACATGTTATTGAATATGCTTCGAGACAATTGAAGCCACATTAAATTCGATATCCAATTCATGATCTTGAATTGGCAGCCATCGTATTTGCATTAAAGATAGGGCGACACTATCTATATGGTGAGAAATTTGAAATCTTTTCTGATCATAAAAGTCTGAAATATCTGTTTTCTCAATCTGAATTGAATATGAGACAAAGAAGATGGCTGGATTTATTGAAAGATTTTGATTGTGAAATCAAATATTATCCAGGGAAATCCAATGCAGCAGCCGATGCCCTTAGTAGAAAGGTATGTTCTTTGTCCTTGACTACTGTGGGTATATCTAGTTTGATAGAAGATTGCTGTATTTCTGGATATTTATTTGAGACAGATAGGCGACCGATGAGAGTTTGTGCTATCAATGCAGAACCTGAATTACTGATTCGTATCAAAGAAGCACAAAAGAGAGATCCGAATATCCAGAAGTCAGTTGAGATGGTCAGATCTGGACATCAATCTGAGTATCGGGTAAGCGCTGATGAGGTATTGTATGTGAATAACAGACTGGTGGTTCCAGACGTAACAGAGCTGAAGCAACAGATATTGAACGAAGCGCATAGAAGTAGATTCAGTGTACATCCTGGAGGTAGAAAAATGTACAAGAATTGAGGAAGCAGTATTGGTGGAAGCAAATGAAGTCTGATGTGACTGATTTTGTTTCAAAATGTTTGAATTTCCAACAGGTGAAGGCTGAGAGAAAGAAACCTGCTGGTTTATTACAAAGTCTGTCAGTTCCTGAATGGAAATGGGATCATATTTCCATGGACTTTGTGACGAAGTTGCCCAGATCATCCCGAGGATGTGACGCTATTTGGGTAATTATCGATAGGTTAACGAAATATGCTTGTTTTATTCCTTATCGAATGACCTATCGGCATGATCAAATGGCAAATCTCTATGTTCGAGAAGTGGTCAGACTTCACGGTATGCCAAAGTCGATCGTATCTGAGCGAGATCCGAGATTCACTTCACACTTTTGGAGTAGCTTGCAACAAGCTTTAGGTTCGAAATTATATTTAAGCACCGCTTATCATCCTCAAACCGATGGACAAACTGAATGAACAATTCAGACTCTTGAGGATATTCTTAGAGCTGTGGTATTAGATTTTGGTATTACATGGCAAGATTCATTACCTATTGTGGAATTTTCGTATAACAACAGTTATCAGGAAAGTATTGAGATGGCTCCATTTGAGGCACTGTATGGAAGAAAATGTCGTTCACCATTGTATTGGGATGATGTGTCAGAGGTACCCGAGTTAGGACCAGATTTAATCAGAGAAATGATAGATAAAGTGAAAATAATTCAGCAGAAAATGATAACAGCACAGCATAGACAGGCTAAATATGCGAATGTCAGACGTCGACCGTTGTGTTTTGAAACAGGGGACAGAGTATTCTTGAAAATTTCTCTTTTCAGGGGTACAATTCGATTTGGAAAACGAGGGAAATTGTCTCCACGATTTATTGGTCCTTATGAAATTCTCGAGAAGATAGGCGATCTTGCTTATCGACTTGCATTTCCTCCATCTCTTTCGGGTATACATGATGTCTTCCATGTACCTATGCTGAGGAAATATCTGCCTGATGCATCTCATGTTATTCCTGCTGATGAAGCTGAACTTGATGAAACTCTCAGTTACTTTGAACAACCGATTCAGATACTAGATCGAAAAAAAAAACAACTCCGAACGAAAACTATTCCTTTGGTAAAGATTCAATGGAATCGACATGGAGTTGAAGAAGCCACCTGGGAGGTGGAAGATGACATGAGACAACTCTTTCCCTATCTATTCCAATGAGGTGAGTTCTCATTGAGTTCTGCTATTTCAATATTCTTATGTGTACGGAATGTTAGTAAAAACAAAAACTGCTTGTGAGTTCGAGGACGAACTCATGTGTTAGAGGGGGAGAAATGTAATGCCCGGGATTATGATATTAGACTTGATGATTTCAAATTTTCAGACTTTAGCTTTTGATGAAGTTTGGTTGATGATTCGGATTTCTTCTGGAAATGTTGCATTTCAAGTTGAAATTCTTTCGAATGAAATCGGGTTGAAATTCGAAGTTGAATTGGTGAATTTTGGTAGGAATCTGATGTCCTGGTGTTCTGGTGAAAGCTGGTTGAAGACGACCAGTTGTTGATGATACATGAGTGATACACGGTTATTTTGAGAAAACAAGTCGTTGCGTTGATTAGTAGTGAGGGATCTGCTTGCGACTGGGTAACCAGCTGTTGCGTTGTGAGGGATTTGCTTGCGACTGGTTAACCAGCTGTTGGTGAGAGGAACCAGTCGCTGGTGAGAAGCGACGTCGTTTTATGGAGGTTAAAACGCAGCATTTTGAATGAAGTAGGTGTTGATCAGCTGATAACAGAGAATATGACATATTCATTACGACGTCGTTTAAATTATTTTGCACGACCAGTCGCTGATGATGAGGCGACGTCGTTTTGATAAGTTGAAACGCAGCGTGTTGATTGTAACGCTTGTGGCAGCTACTGGCAGCGATGGTGACGTATCCCATACGTCATCGTTGGGTGATTTAGTGAAACCAGCTGTTGGCAGAAAAGATGACGCGATTCTCTACGTCATCTGAATTGTTTCGCTTTTCAGCAGTTGGTCAAGTTGAGAGAATCTGTCATCAGCTCTTGGCACGCCGTGGCGTCGTTTTAATTAGTTGATGCGACGTCGTTTTGAGGCATGAAGAGAAATGCAACGTCTGATGGTTGCTGCTGGTTTTATCAAAAGGAAAAGCGGGTATCTGTGGAGAGTAAACGTTGGTTTCTGTCGTAAGATACCTACTGTAGCAACGTCTTCTTATCTAGAACAGCAACTGGTGGAATTTAAACAATAGTTGAGGAAGCTGGTTAGCGATATGTATGAATAAAGGAATCTGTTTCAGACGGTGTGTGCATATCTTATTTTGGTCGATAACTACTCAACATGACACGTGGAATTTATAGAGATTGTATGGGAACTCTGCGGGAAACAGATATCTTCTTCTTTAAATTAGAGTGAAGTCAAATCTTTGTAATTTTGCTAAAGACACCAGGATTCGATTCTGTGACGAGGCTTTAGAAGTGATGATTGAAGTGGTTCAAAACAGAGATAAACGAAGGTATAATTTGACATTGAGAATCTGGGATTAGAGTACTCGAGAATGATATTTCTTGAGTTATCCCGCCAAACCACATACTTGCTAGTTACTGTTCTTGATTTAAAATTTGAGATTATCTGTGTGACCCATCACAGGTAGTGGATCTTTTATTTCGATATGAATATGATGATACGAAGAGAAATTGAATTGATTCTAATGCCAAGGTCTGAGGTGACCTTATTTTCGAAGTCTGAGTTGATTTCGTTAGATGGATATCCATGTCAAGATCGTATACGAATCTTGATGGCATTGATGTGAAATAGAATCAATTCTTAGTTGAAGAGAAGGATATGTTCAGTTTATTTTGAGTTAATATTTTTGTTATGAACTTCTTTATGTTATTGCATGAAACTGTCGATTATACTGAGATCATTTCTCATCGGAGTGTTCCGGCTGTTGTCTTGTTTCGTATGTGTGCATGATGACAGGAGGAAAGAATTTATTTGCTGGGACGGGGGTAGTGAGAGTTACTACCCAGAAGAAGGGCGATCAACAAGAAGATTAGAGACCTACTGTTAAGTAGATGTTGGACAAATAATGCTAGTCTTTGATGTATCTGGATTTGTATTTAAGGATCAGATTTTGTACCAGTGAATGTAAGGTGTATTAAACTTTGTACCGTTATGTTTTAGTTATGAATAAACAGCTGTTGGTGACCCAGACTTAACAAAAAAAAAAATTGTACGCATAAAACCAGATTTCACTTAGTAAACTCGTTGGTTGATTAATCGCCCATACGATGAGATTAGAGAAATTGTGGGAAGAGAGTCTCACACTTATGCTTTCCTTTAGCTGTTTCAGTTGCTCTCCGTACTGGGGTTTGACCCCATGTCCCTCTGGGGCTTGGTTTGTTTTCTTGCCTGTTTTGTTGTTTAGGTTATCCAGCTAGTCGTGGAGCCAACCAGGCTGGAGGTGCCCCAGGTGGTGGTTAGAGTGTCCCAGTAGCATATAGCATATATGTATGTATCAGTACAGTTAGCCAGGGGATGCCATGTGCTTGTCGTATTTGGTTGTATTCAGTTGTGGTTGTTACCTGGTATCTGATACATGTTGATGCTGTATTGTTAGTCGTGGGCTTGTAGCCTTGGTTTTGTTGGCTTTTGTTTCAAATGTGAAACTGGGATTACTTTGAGTATTATCGTATTTTAAATTATATTGTTTTAAACCGTCAGGCCAAAAGCAAAAATTTTACCTGCTTTTTAGTAGCTTCCGCTTGTGTTGTGTGGTTTTACTCTGTTTTGAGCACGAGACCTGACATGTATCGCCTTTTCATCCAGCGGTTCCATATCCTGACTGGTTTCAGCGGTTTCCATCGTCCAGCTGGTCTATACTGAGTTACCAAACTTTAAGGTTCCGGGCTGGTTTGACTTTATCCAGAACACGCTGAGCTGGTCTTTCCTTGACCAGCTTGGCTTTGCTCCGATCTGATTTCTTCGTTCAACGTGGTAAGTGTTAGAACATGTATCATTGATTTGAGGTTTTGTGTAAATAAAAAAGGGAGAGATTGATGGATCTGTTTTGACAGATCCTGATTAAGTTTTGAATTACACAAAACCTCAAATCAACGATACATGTTCTAACAATTCTCTCCCTTTTTGTGGGAATCAAAAAGAGAGTGAACTGCTGGTCTTCCCGATAATTAAAACAAAAAGCTCTCCCTACACTGTTACAACAAAAACAATATAACAGCAGGAGTTTTAATCTTTGAAAAACAAAACAGCTTTGGGAAGCACCATATGCAACAGTATATGATTTTCAAAAGAGAAACTGATGCATAACTCAAAATTATAAACGACAGTGACGCCACTCTCCCTGTCTTTTATAACATGAGCTCAAATCTTTTTAAAAACAAACTTTTGCATCAGCTGGAATCCGCAAAAACAGAACCAAGCGAAAAACCGGTTCTATATTAAAACACATCTGGCCTTCATAAAATGAGCTTCTCAAAACAGTTAAAACTTTAAAATCATAGCACATGTGTTTTAAAATTAGTGCTCGTTCAAGAACAACCTGCTCTGATACAACTTGTTGGTCCCTGTTTTGAATAGAAGGAACTTAGCAGCGCTGCAAAAATAGTTCATTTAAAGATTTTGCGCTGCTAATACGGAGCTGCAGTAGCTCGTTGTTCTTGAACACTTAAAATTCACCAGAAGAGCACCGGAGACAGATCTGGTATGATTTAAAAATCATGCGGAAAATACCAGAAATGAATCCTATATTTTAAAACAACTCAAACAGATTTATGTACAACATAAATCTGTTCAAGACTTTGCAAGTGCTAGTGTGCTAACTGTGTATGCGATGCTAAGTAAAAGCTGAACTGTAATGCGTGCAATGCTAAATTAAATACTGAATGAATAAAGAACACGATACTCAGTATTTGTTTCTGGAAGTTCGGACTTCAATGTCCTACATCTCCCCTTCTTCCACCTCGGAAGGATCCACTACTAGAAGATTTGATCTTACAACTTGTGTACAGACCCAATCCCACAACCAGCAGCTGTGAGAACTCCTAGACTCCTCAAATGCACACCAGCCTCAACTGTGTGACTGACTACATACACATGAGTTTAACGTCATCGTGCTTGGACGGGAACTGTGAAATGATTTCAAAGATTCATTCACCAATAAACTGTGAATGAATCTCTGTGTGTGAGATTGATACAATGAAACGCTCAACTCTCTGTTTTTCTCACACACTAGGGAAATGCTCTAATTAGCTAATTCCAGCTCCACTGTCAACTGCAATTAAGCTCTCTTCTCGAATGGTAATTGACAGCTTCACTTCAGATTCATTTTTCCCTCTGTTGTTGTCTTCTATTGATTTTCTTTTCTGTGTAACAACAACTCTCGGTTTTCACCCTCTTGATCAACCTTCTTCAATGGCGCTCCTCGAATATATAAGCTCTGTTTGAATTAGCCGTTAGATAGATTCCAAATCTGTTCAGCGCTCGATATGGCTAATTTGTCTTCTTTCCAAATACGTGCAACGCTCCTCTGTAAATTGTACTATTTCCCAGAATAGTGCAAATCTTGTTCCCTTAAATCCAGGCAATTTGCACGACTCTATTTCAGCCATTGATTCTTTCCATCTTGAGCGTTGATTGCTTACAACGGCTGAATATTCTTCAACTGATTGTTCAACAGCTGTTCGCTCAGCTGTTGTTTATTCTTTGTCACAACACTTCGCGCAACAGCTGTTTCTTTGTCGACTGGATACTTTGCGCTACTGCTGAAGCTTCAAATACTGCGACTGGATATCTTGCGAATGGATGCTTCATCTTGCGACTGGATGCAACGCTTCGCTACTTCTTCTTTTCTTGCGTCTGGATTTCCTGCGACTGGATACTGTAGCTCGCGACTGGATATATAGCAACAGCTGATTCATATAAGCTCTTGACTGGATGCTGCTGTTGCTTGCGTCTGGTTTATCAATTGCTTCGCCAGAATCTTCTTCAACAACAATAGATTTATCTTCTTGCGTCTGGGTACTCAAACACTGCGTCTGGAAATCTTTGCGTTGCGACTGGATCCACTGTAGCTGCGACTGCTGAAATTTTCAACGCAAAGTCTTCCTGCTGAATCTTTAGCGCAAGACCAAAACGCTGTCGTATCAACTTATGTAAACGACATCGTTTTGCAATCGCTATCTCCAAATAGCATCTGCTGGTGAACAGTAGCTTGAGACTAGATCTCCTCTACGACGTCGCTTCCTCTTGCGTCTGGAAACAAGCTATCTGCTGATTGTGATGACATCAAGGCTGATGTCATCACAGCTGATTCCATATCTTCGCATCTACTCAACTGCTGATAGACAATAGCTTCCTGCTGATCTTCTTCGTTACAGCTCCATCTTGCGACTCTTCTTAGCCTCTTGAATAGCGACTGTCAATAGATTCATCAACAGTACTTATATCTTTGCGACTGCTAATAGATTCGTCAACAGTACTTATAATTGGAATCTTCTTCTTCGATTTAATTATCCAGCAAGCTTCTCAATACATGTACCAGCTGGTTCTTTTCGCTCTTTAGCACTTGCAGCTGGTTTGTCATCGTTCCAACTAGTTTATTGTGCTCCAGCTGGTTCAACTTGGCCTCCGCCTGATTACGAACAGCTGATTCAACTTTGGACGTCTCCATTGCTAATTCAACTGCCGATTCCATGAACACCAAACCAACTGCTGAATCTTTATATTGCGAACCAACTGCTGGACAGATTCTGTTACTGTTCATCATCTTCTTCGTTCCTAGAATCTGTACACTTAAGTGGAATTTTTAGAAACACAATAACAGGTTTTGTGTAATTCAAAACTTAATCAGGATCAAAACTACACTGTTACAACAAAAACAACGTAACAGCAGGAGTTTTAACTTTGAAAAACAAAACATCTTTGGGAAGCACCATATGCAACAGTATATGATTTTGAAAAGCGAAACTGATGCATAACTCAAAATTATAAAAGACAGTGACGCCACTCTCCCTATCTTTTATAACATGAGCTCAAATCATTTTTAAAAACAAACTTTTGCATCAGCTGGAATCCGCAAAAACAGAACATTTGAAAACTTATCAGAGCATACAAATATTTCAAATAACAAGTGCTACTGAGTTGCTTGTATATATGAAGAACCAGTACAGAGAACAGCTCAGATTTTTCATTCTTCTATCTCGCCCCATGTGCTTGTTGGTCCCTGTTTTGAATAGAAGGAACTTAGCAGCGCTGCAAAAATAGTTCATTTAAAGATTTTGCATTGCTAATACGGAGCTGCAATAGCTCGTTGTTCTTGAACACTTAAAATTCACCAGAAGAGCATCGGAGACAGATCTGGTATGATTTAAAAATCATGCGGAAAATACCAGAACTGAATCCTATATTTTAAAACAACTCAAACAGATTTATGTACAACATAAATCTGTTCAAGACTTTGCAAGTGCTAGTGTGCTAACTGTGTATGCGATGCTAAGTAAATACTGAATGAATAAAGAACACGATACTCAGTATTTGTTTCTGAAAGTTCGGACTTCAATGTCCTACATCTCCCCTTCTTCCACCTCGGAAGGATCCACTACTAGAAGATTTGATCTTACAACTTGTGTACAGACCCAATCCCACAACCAGCAGCTGTGAGAACTCCTAGACTCCTCAAATGCACACCAGCCTCAACTGTGTGACTGACTACATACACATGAGTTTAACGTCATCGTGCTTGGACGGGAACTGTGAAATGATTTCGAGATCCATTCACAAATAGATATGAATGAATCTCGGTGTGTGAGATTGATACAATGAAATCGCTCAAACTCTCTGTTTTTCTCACACATTAGGGAAATGCTCTAACAAACTAATCTAGACTCAGCAATCGACTCTCGTGAAAGCTCCTCTCTAATGGCGGTCGATTGCTTCGTCTATCTTTTCATTTTTCCCTCTGTTGGTGCACTGTCTATTCAATGTATTTCTGCCACAGTATTGTAGTTGCACCAACGTCTCTAACAACAGAACACTTCTTCAATGGCTCTTCTCGAATATATAAGCTCTGTTTGAAATATGGCCGTTAGATAGATTCCAAATCTGTTCAGCGCTTGATAAGGCTAATTTGTCTTCTTTCCATTTCAGTGCAACGCTCCTCTGTAAATTGTGCTATTTCCCAGAATAGTACAAATCTTGTTCCCTTGAATTGAGGCACTTTGCACGACTAAATCTCAGCCATTGATTCTTTCCATCTTGAGCGTTGATTGCTTGCAACGGCTGAATATTCTTCAACAGATTGTTCAACAGCTGTTCGCTCAGCTGTTGTTTATTCTTTGTCACAACACTTCGCGCAACAGCTGTTTCTTTATCGACTGGATACTTTGCGCTACTACTGAAGCTTCAAATACTGCGACTGGATATCTTGCGACTGGATGCTTCAGCTTGCGAATGGATGCAACGCTTCGCTACTTCTTCTTTTGTTGCGTCTGGATTTCCTGAGACTGGATACTGTAGCTCGCGACTGGATATATAGCAACAGCTGATTCATATAAGCTCTCGACTGGATGCTGCTGTTACTTGCGTCTGGTTTATCAATTGCTTCGCCTGAATCTTCTTCAACAACAATAGATTTATCTTCTTGCGTCTGGGTACTCAAACACTGCGTCTGGAAATCTTTGCGTTGCGACTGGATCCACTGTAGCTGCGACTGCTGAAATTATCAACGCAAAGTCTTCCTGCTGAATCTTTAGCGCAAGAGCAAAACGCTGTCGTATCAACTTATGTAAACGACATCGTTTTGCAATCGCTATCTCCAAATAGCATCTGCTGGTGAACAGTAGCTTGCGACTGGATCTCCTCTACGATGTCGCTTCCTCTTGCGTCTGGAAACAAGCTACCTGCTGATTGGGATGACATCAAGGCTGATGTCATCACAGCTGATTCCATATCTGCGCATCTACTCAACTGCTGATATCTCTTCATCTGCTGATCACTGTAGCTTCCTGCTGAATGATGACGTCACTGCTGATGTCATCTACACTTAGCGCTCCAGCTGATCTTTATCGCTCCAGCTCCAGCTTGTGATTCTTCTTTGCTTCTTGCTTCTTGATTAGCGACTGTTAATAGATTCATCAACAGTACTTATAATCTCTACTGCTAACAGATTCGTCAATAGTAACTTGCGCCTGGAATCTTCTTCTTCGATCTATCTGTCCAGCGCGCTTCTCAATTCATGTACCAGCTGGTTCACTTCGCTCTTTAGCACTAGCAGCTGGTTGTCATCGTCCCAGCTGGATTATTGTGCTCCAGCTGATTCAACTTGGCCTCCGCCTGATTACGAACAACTGATTCAACTTTGGACGTATCCAAACTTAATCCAGCTGCCGATTCCATGAACACCAAACCAACTGCTGAATCTTTATATTGTGAACCATCGGCTGGACAGATTCTTCGACTGTTCATCATCTTGAAGAAGATGATGAACAGTAACAGAATCTGTCCAGTAGTTGGTTCGCAATATAAAGATTCAGCAGTTGGTTTGGTGTTCATGGAATCGGCAGTTGAATTAGCAATGGAGACGTCCAAAGTTGAATCAGCTGTTCGTAATCAGGCGAAGGCCAAGTTGAACCAGCTGGAGCACAATAAACCAGTTGGAACGATGACAACCAGTTGCAAGTGCTAAAGAGCGAAATGAACCAGCTGGTACATGTATTGAGAAGCTTGCTGGAGAATTAAATCGAAGAAGAAGATTCCAATTATAAGTACTGCTGACGAATCTGTTAAGTTTTGATTAAGTTGTGATGACATCAGCCTTGATGTCATCACAATCAACAGGTAGCTTGTTTCCAAACGCAAGAGGAAGCGACGTCGTAGAGGAGATCCAGTCGCAAGCTACTGTTCACCAGCAGATGCTATTTGGAGATAGCGATTGCAAAATGATGTCGTTTACATAAGTTGATACGACAGCATTTTGCTCTTGCGCTAAAGATTCAGCAGGAAGACTTTGCGTTGATAATTTCAGCAGTCGCAGCTACAGTGGATCCAGTCGCAACGTAAAGATTTCCAGACGCAGTGTTTGAGTACCCAGACGCAAGAAGATAAATCTATTGTTGTTGAAGAAGATTCAGGCGAAGCAATTGATAAACCAGACGCAAGCAACAGCAGCATCCAGTCGAGAGCTTATATGAATCAGCTGTTGCTATATATCCAGTCGCGAGCTACAGTATCCAGTCGCAGGAAATCCAGACGCAAGAAAAGATGAAGTAGCGAAGCGTTGCATCCAGTCGCAAGCTGAAGCATCCAGTCGCAAGATATCCAGTCGTAGTATTTGAAGCTTCAGTAGTAGCGCAAAGTATCCAGTCGATAAAGAAACAGCTGTTGCGCGAAGTGTTGTGACAAAGAATAAACAACAGCTGAGCGAACAGCTGTTGAACAATCTGTTGAAGAATATTCATCCGTTGCAAGCAATCAACGCTCAAGATGGAAAGAATCAATGGCTGAGATTTAGTCGTGCAAAGTGCCTCAATTCAAGGGAACAAGATTTGTACTATTCTGGGAAATAGTACAATTTACAGAGGAGCGTTGCACTGAAATGGAAATAAGACAAATTAGCCTTATCAAGCGCTGAACAGATTTGGAATCTATCTAACGGCCATATTTCAAACAGAGCTTATATATTCGAGAAGCGCCATTGAAGAAGTGTTCTGTTGTTAGAGACGTTGGTGCAACTACAATACTGTGGCAGAAATACATTGAATAGACAGTGCACCAACAGAGGGAAAAATGAAAAGATAGACGAAGCAATCGACCGCCATTAGAGAGGAGCTTTCACGAGAGTCGATTGCTGAGTCTAGATTAGCTTGTTAGAGCATTTCCCTAATGTGTGAGAAAAACAGAGAGTTTGAGCGATTTCATTGTATCAATCTCACACACCGAGATTCATTCACATCTATTTGTGAATGAATCTCGAAATCATTTCACAGTTTCCGTCCAAGCACGATGACGTAAAACTCATGTGTATGTAGTCAGTCACACAGTTGAGGCTGGTGTGCATTTGTGGAGTCTAGGAGTTCTCACAGCTGCTGGTTGTGGGATTGGGTCTGTACACGAAGTTGTAAGATCAAATCTTCTAGTAGTGGATCCTTCCGAGGTGGAAGAAGGGGAGATGTAGGACATTGAGGTCCGAACTTCCAGAAACAAACCTGCTGAGTATCGTGTTCTTTAAGCTTTCAGTATTGCATATTTATCTTAGCATTCTAGCATCGCATACACAGTTAGCACACTAGCACTTGCAAAGTCTTGAACAGATTTATGTTGTACATAAATCTGTTTGAGTTGTTTTAAAATATAGGATTCAGTTCTGGTATTTTCCGCATGATTTTTAAATCATACCAGATCCGTCTCCGGTGCTCTTTGTATTTTATAT
>KV016300.1:26321-39274 GCA_001598015.1 Dorcoceras hygrometricum
TAGTGGATCCTTCCGAGGTGGAAGAAGGGGAGACGTAGGACATTGAAGTCCGAACTTCCATAAACAAATCATTGTGTATTGTATTCTGTTATTCATTCAGCACCTGCATATTTACTTTAGCATAACATCATGCACTTATATTCTCGCATCGCATACAGTTAGCACACAAGCACATTGAATAGTCTTAAACAGATTTATGTTACACATAAATCTGTTTGAGTTTGTTTTAAAATATAGGATTCAGTTCTGGTATTTTCCGCATGATTTTTAAATCATACCAGATCTGTCTCCGGTGCTCTTCGTGATTGTATTTGTTCAAGAACAACGAGCTATTGCAGCTCAAGAATTAGCAGCGCGCAAAAATGTTAATTGCTCATTTTAAACAGCGGCTGCTAGGGTTCTTTTTGATCCTTTTTTTTTTTCGGACCAACAAGTGGTATCAGAGCAGGTTTGTTCTTGAACGAGCACTGATTTTAAACCACATGTGCTATGATTTTAAATGTTTTAAAATGTTTTGAGAAACTTATTTTATGAAGGCCAGAATATGTTTATATATAGAACCGGTTTTTTGCTTGATGAACTGTCGGGATGCGCGAGTCTCGGGCAGATGCCAAGCTTCTATTTTCGTTGTGCTGTAAGATCACTTGGAGCGAGGCTCAGTGACAAGCACATGGGGCGAGATAGAAGAATGAAAAATCTGAGTTGTTCTCTGTACTGGTTCTTCATATATATAAGCAACTCAGTAGCACTTGTTATTTGAAATATTTGTATGCTCTGATAAGTTTTCAAATGTTCTGTTTTTGCGGATTCCAGCTGATGCAAAAGTTTGTTTTTAAAAAGATTTGAGCTCATGTTATAAAAGACAGGGAGAGTGGCGTCACTGTCGTTTATAATTTTGAGTTATGCATCAGTTTCTCTTTTGAAAATCATATACTGTTGCATATGGTGCTTCCCAAAGCTGTTTTGTTCTTCAAAGATAAAACTCCGATCTGATTTCTTCGTTCAACGTGGTAATTGTTAGAACATGTATCGTTGATTTGAGGTTTTGTGTAAATCAAAAAGGGAGATATTGATGGATCTGTTTTGACAGATCCTGATTAAGTTTTGAATTACACAAAACCTATTATTGTGTTTCTAACAATTCTACTTGAGTGTACAGATTCTAGCTATCGAAGAAGATGATGAACAGTCGAAGAATCTGTCTAGCCGTTGGTTCGCAATATAAACAATCAGCAGTTGGTTTGGTGTTCATGGAATCGGCAGCTGGATTAAGTTTGGAGACGTCTAAAGTTGAATCAGTTGTTCGTAATCAGGCGGAGGCCAAGTTGAATCAGCTGGAGCACAATAATCCAGCTGGGACGATGACAACCAGCTGCTAGTGCTAAAGAGCGAAGTGAACCAGCTGGTACATGAATTGAGAAGCGCGCTGGACAGATAGATCGAAGAAGAAGATTCCAGGTGCAAGTTACTGTTTACGAATCTGTTAGCAGTAGCGATTATAAGTACTGTTGATGAATCTATTAACAGTCGCTATTCAAGAAGCAAGAAGCAAAGAAGAATCACAAGCTGGAGCTGGAGCGATAAAGATCAGCTGGAGCGCTAAGTGTAGATGACATCAGCAGTGACGTCATCATTCAGCAGGAAGCTACAGTGATCAGCAGATGAAGAGATATCAGCAGTTGAGTAGATGCGCAGATATGGAATCAGCTGTGATGACATCAGTCTTGATGTCATCACAATCAGCAGGTAGCTTGTTTCCAGACGCAAGAGGAAGCGACGTCGTAGAGGAGATCCAGTCGCAAGCTACTGTTCACCAGCAGATGCTATTTGGAGATAGTGATTGCAAAACGATGTCGTTTACATAAGTTGATACGACAGTGTTTTGCTCTTGCGCTAAAGATTCAGCAGGAAGACTTTGCGTTGATAATTTCAGCAGTCGCAGCTACAGTGGATCCAGTCGCAACGCAAAGATTTCCAGACGCAGTGTTTGAGTACCCAGACGCAAGAAGATAAATCTATTGTTTTTGAAGAAGATTCAGGCGAAGAAATTGATAAACCAGACGCAAGCAACAGCAGCATCCAGTCGAGAGCTTATATGAATCAGCTGTTGCTATATATCTAGTCGCGAGCTACAGTATCCTGTCGCAGGAAATCCAGACGCAAGAAAAGAAGAAGTAGCGAAGCGTTGCATCCAGTCGCAAGCTGAAGCATCCAGTCGCAAGATATCCAGTCACAGTATTTGAAGCTTCAGTAGTATCGCAAAGTATCCAGTCGATAAAGAAACAGCTGTTGCGCGAAGTGTTGTGACAAAGAATAAACAACAGCTGAGCGAACAGATGTTGAACAATCTGTTGAAGAATATTCAGCCGTTGCAAGCAATCAACGCTCAAGATGGAAAGAATCAATGGCTGAAATAGAGTCGTGCAAGTTGCCTCAATTCAAGGGAACAAGATTTGTACTATTCTGGGAAATAGTACAATTTACAGAGGAGCGTTGCACTGAAATGGAAATAAGACAAATTAGCCTTATCAAGCGCTGAACAGATTTGGAATCTATCTAACGGCCATATTTCAAACAGAGCTTATATATTCGAGAAGCGCCATTGAAGAAGTGTTCTGTTGTTAGAGACGTTGGTGCAACTACAATACTGTGGCAGAAATACATTGAATAGACAGTGCACCAACAGAGGGAAAAATGAAAAGATAGACGAAGCAATCGACCGCCATTAGAGAGGAGCTTTCACGAGAGTCGATTGCTGAGTCTAGATTAGCTTGTTAGAGCATTTCCCTAGTGTGTGAGAAACAGAGAGTTGAGAGCTTCATTGTAACAATCTCTCGAAATCATTTCACAGTTCCCGTCCAAGCACGATGACGTTAAACTCATGTGTATGTAGTCAGTCACACAGTTGAGGCTGGTGTGCATTTGAGGAGTCTAGGAGTTCTCACAGCTGCTGGTTGTGGGATTGGGTCTGTACACAAGTTGTAAGATCAAATCTTCTAGTAGTGGATCCTTCCGAGGTGGAAGAAGGGGAGATGTAGGACATTGAAGTCCGAACTTCCAGAAACAAATAATGAGTATCGTGTTCTTTATTCATTCAGTATTTACTTTAGCATTGCACGCATTACAGTTTAGCTTTTACTTAGCATCGCATACACAGTTAGCACATTAGCACTTGCAAAGTCTTGAACAGATTTATGTTGTACATAAATCTGTTTGAGTTGTTTTAAAATATAGGATTCAGTTCTGGTATTTTCCGCATGATTTTTAAATCATACCAGATCTGTCTCCGGTGCTCTTCTGGTGAATTTTAAGTGTTCAAGAACAACGAGCTATTGCAGCTCCGTATTAGCAGCGCAAAATCTTTAAATGAACTATCTTTGCAGCGCTGCTAAGTTCCTTCTATTCAAAACAGGGACCAACAGTAAGTCTTGTCCAGATCTTGTCACTTTGGTTTGAATGATTTCTTCTACGAATATTATATCTCATCTATTTTCATCACCAAAACTTCTGAAATTTATCCTAACAATTTCTCAATTTTTGGTGATGACAAAACTTTGCTCGTAAAAGGAGATATGTCATTAACCATATTGTACTAGGAGCTCAAAATATAGTTCTCAATAACTTTAGATCATCCAATGTCCTAAAACCATTTCGTATATCTATATCTATTGCTAGGATCACTTGGATCATAATTTCTTGGGCTGGGACCTCTTCCTCCTCTTGAGCTAGATCCTCTACCCCGTATACTGCTTTGCCCGTCGCTTGATCCTTCTTCAGTTCTGTTTAATCCATGCCCCTGTCTATTTTTCGACCTTCCCCCTTTTTTCAGTACCAAACTCTTTCATACTCTCAACCATTGCAGCAAGCTGAGATTTTACTGAAGCCAGCTCGTCAACCAGCTGCTGGTGGCTATCAGCATAGTTGCGAACCATAGTAGTTTCTAGCTTGGTAAAATGCTGGTGGCTGTCATCCATCCTATTGGACAAAGTTTGCTCCAGTACATCAATTTTGATCTCCATCCCATAAACAACATTTTTGAGTTTCTCGCGAAGAAGAATGGTATGGTGCCTGGTGAGGTTCGTATCATTATTAATGCGTTCACATGTCAGATCAAGGGATGATACGCGGGAATACAAAGCGGTAAGAGTCTGGGCAGTAGTGTCCAGGAACTGGATAGTAGAAGGATCTACTGATGCCGAGACAGCTAGCTCAAATTAGACGGAGTGGGACCCTGATGCTCACAAGTATTCTGTTCAGAGGCGGTGACGATATCCGAATTGGTCACAGCAAGCACAGTAGAAGGTTCGTCCAGGCTCCTATCAAACCCCGATACAGTTCCATGTTCATCCTGAGCCTGGTGCTCATTTCCTACAGCCAGATTCCCATCTGTTTGAATAGGTGACTCATTCTCTTGAGCCCTATGGTCGTGAGAGGTCATTGCCATATTCTCAGCAGCTTGCTGGTCAGTCTGTTGATTTGCGCTGCGGCTTGCTCTTGGTCAGCCAAGCTAGAAAAATCCAGTGCAAGAAATTGGGACTGAGAAGGTGTGGCTTCCAAAGATTCTTGAGCAACAGTTTGCAAACCTGCGGCCATACGGTGATCTCTGTGCACCACGGCTATCACCTGTAGCTCTTTGTGCAGACGCCGAATACAGAAATAGTCATGATTCATGGAGGGAGCATCAAGCTTGAAGTTAACTATATGCTCATGGTATACCTTCTCAACTTCTATTTCAAAGAGTTTGTATAAAATGAGCGAACGGCGCTCAAACAAGTCAGATACGTCCTCTGTCTCCCCCCATTATAACAGTTGCTCTTCAATTTTGACTAATGAGCCAAAAGAGGAATATCTCGGAGATGTACCTCTTTGCGGAAATGCACCCATTCCTCAAATATGTCCAGTTGAGCCGAGAAATTTTCCCACGCAGATCTTAACACCATCCGACGGTGCTCTTCAACCAGGCTAGGTTTATTCGCAATGATTACGGTTCCTTCATCCTTATGACTTTCATGCTCCCTCTGAGCATCAAACTCCAAATTTTTTTCAAGCCAAACATCATCACCTCCCTGTACATTTTGACAAACTCCATGAAGTTATCCTGTCCTAAAATTCTCTCTGCTTCAGTGGGAGAGACTGGAATAGGATCAGGTTGAGAAGCAATGGTGACACCAGTCCATCCCAATTGTTGGTGCGGTCTCTGTGTTCTCCTTCTCTTTAAAAAATTCTTGAGAGTTATGGATATGGTGGACTCAGAATCAGGTGATTCACTTACTTGCTTCCCTATGCAACGACGTGCCACCAACAGGCATGAGTCCGGTTCTGAGGCTTCCTCAGATTCAAAATTCGTAGGAGAAACTGGTCTCCTATCCTCAACTGATTGTCTTTCAACAGTTTGTGTCGCAGGCTTGGTCACTTTCTTTATCTGTTTCTTCTATCCTCCACCCATTTGTTTTCTTTTCTTGGAAGTTTTTACACCCTTTTCATTTACTGTTGCCAAAGATTCTGGTACTGCCGGTTCTTCTTGGTGTGGCCTGTTGACTTCGGTGTTACTGGCGGTATCCTCGGTATACTTGCTGGTTTCTCCCTCTGGTATGATATCTTGATTTTGCTTAATGTAGGTTTGAACAGATTTACTTGTCAACATATTCTGAGAGTGCATCTTGATAGATACCCCGAGATCAGCCTTGAACAGGGTTGTCAACAGAATACTGATCGGCACTATGCATCCCCATGATTGCTTTTTGGAATTCTGAACCATCCCAACAACCTTTGAAACAGAATTCTACCCCAGTTCACCGAAATTCCAGCGGAAATAGCAGTCATAAACTCAAACTTCTCACATGTGACAGTATCAAAGGAGCCAGCTTTTGCACAAAGAGACTTCGCAATATCGTGCAACAAGAGATATTCAAAGTGCATTTCTCTTTTCTTGCTAGATATCTTGAATGGCACCTCAGTAGCAGAGAACATATGTTGCATTTCAACTGTAGTTGCTTTTGGAATATCCGCAAGAACTGTTAATCCTTCAGTTGGTAGTTTTAAAAGTTCCAGAAAATGTGTCCTCAGTAACTACCAGCTTACAATTACACACAGTACTGATAATAGTCCCAGCTATGACCTTGGCATTAGCAAAAAATTCAGTGACAACATTCTCAAATACATAGGTAGTACCTTACGACAACCCTCGCAGCCCTGTGTCTTCCAGGGATTTGAACATGCGAACCATTCAGGTGTGTTCCATAGCAAGTACTGATACAAAATCTACTTGCAGAGTGTTTACGAAAAGAGAAGAAACCATTTCTTATAGTAGATAGTTGAAGATTTTAGATAGAACACACAGGATGAAGATCAGCGGTTGGCACTGTGTTGATATTGCGCGAGAATTTGAGAGCATACTAAACAAAATTGAGAGAGATGGTTTTTTTTTGAGCGAGGAGAGAGAAGGGTTTTTCTAGAAACGTGTCACCATCACATTTAAATGTCTTTTGAAATACCAAATAGGTGACCGTTCGATTTAAAATAAGTTTTAAACGCTAACCCAATCTCTTCCGTTCAATTTTATATACCAGCACGGAAACAAATAAGTCAAACCCCTTGATAACGTCACACTGTACCTCGATCTGGACCAGATCGGTATGGTACCAACCAACTCGATGGCAACCAGCGGACTGGTTGAGTTATCTGATTCATATTGTTCCCCTGAATTGGTGCATGCAGAACATATTCATGACATATAAAGGAGACCTAAAATGTTTCTAAAGTAAGAAAACTTAGCTTCCGGCAGAGGCTTGGTGAAGATGTCAGCTACTTGCTGATCCGTTGGCACATGCTCCACCCGAACGTTTCTCTTAAGCACATGGTCTCGAATAAAATGATGTCGTATGTCAATGTGCTTAGTTATGGAATGCAGCACTGGATTCTGAGTGATCGCGATCACACTTGATTGTTACAGAAGATGGGTGCCTCTTGTGCATCAACGCCATAGTCCCTAAGTTGTTGCTGGATCCATAGAATCTGTGAGCAACAACTTCCAGCTGCAAGGTATTCTGCCTCAGTGGTGGATGTAGAAATTGATGTCTGTTTCTTGCTAAACCATGAAATAAGCCTATCACCCAGAAAATGACACGTTCCACTTGTTCTTCGTCGATCAATATTACACCCTGCATAGTCTACATCACTGTGACCAATTAAGTTCAAGCTGGAGTCTTTGGGATACCAAAGACCCACATTTGGCGTGCCTTTCAAATATTTTAGAATTCGTTTAACAACCATGTAGTGAGACTATTTTGGATCAGCTTGAAACCTGACACACATGCAGACCGAGAACATTATATCTGGTCTGCTTGCTGTGAGGTAAAGAACTGAACCAATCATCCCACGATACATGGTTACCTCGACGGTAGTTCCAGCTTTGTCTTTGTGCAGCTTGATGGATGTGCTCATGGGAGTAGCTGTAGGAGAGCAATTTTCCATCCCAAACTTCTTTAGAAGTTCTTTTGTATACTTCACTTGATTGATGAAAATTCCATCCTCAAGTTGTTTAACTTGTAATCCTAGGAAAAAGGTCAACTCTCCCATCATGCTCATCTCAAATTTATCCTGCATTAACTTGGAGAATTTTTTGCAAAGCTTATGGTTAGTTGATCCAAATATGATATCATCAACGTAAATCTGTACAAGTAAGATATGATTATTCTTTACAAATTTAAATAGTGTCTTATCGACTGAACTAATAGTAAAATCATGGTCAATAAATAATTTGGACAGAGTATCATACCAAGCTCTTGGAGCTTGTTTCAGACTATAGAAAGCTTTATCTAGCTTGCATACGTGTTCTGGTCTCGTATGATCTATGAAGCCAGGAGGTTGTGATACATACACTTCCTCATTCAGGTTACCATTTAAGAAGGAGCTTTTGACATCCATCTGATAAAATTTAAAGTTCTTGAATAATGCATATGCAAGAAAGATTCTAATGGCTTCTAGTCTAGCTACAGGTGCGAAGAATTCTTCAAAATCTATGCCTTATTCTTTTCTATATTCTTGCGCAACCAGCCTAGCTTATTACTGTTAGAGTAGATGCCCAACTAGCCAACTTGTGGCGTGTGGGTTTATAGACTCTTGTATGAAACAATCTTTATATATGATATTCGCATTTATTTATATGGCATTCTTTACTTTCATTGTGTTGTTTGATGATTAACAATTGCGTTGAGTAAAAGACCTAGAATACGCTAAAGCGTATGTTAGATGTGATAGTGGGTATGACGGCTATCATGAAACACATCTAATAGTCACTGTGTATTCTGAACATGTTCCTAGTCGATTGGACCGTCAAAATGAGGATAAGGTCGCCCGAGCTTGATACTAGTATCTACGATGCGAAGTACCATGTTTCATTGGTAGGGAACATTGTGATGTTCTGAGCATGCAGATAGATAGTGACCTGGTGATCTATCGAACTACCCTCGTTCGGACTTTCCAAGTGGTTACCATTTGTCGAGTGGATAAGTCCGAGGTCTTGGTTGTACTGATTAGTCCTCACGACTCGAAACGTCATTTAGACTCTACATGATAGGCGTCTCACTTTGACTCGTTTGCCGACTCACTTGGGGTCATCAGGCGGCGGGATTGGGTGAGACCTCGATGCATGTAGGAGTCGATGCATCGTTGTCGAGGATTCACCGCTCGCAGACATGCGTGGATATCCTATGCTATCTGAGGGGATAATAGTGTATAAATATCTGGCCAGAGTACTAGAAGTATTTTAGGTAAATGTGTTTACGTAGTTACACTCGTGATGTCACTATTCGATCTCCAAGATGTACGCATAGCTATCGGATCTATGGCGACTCTCGATTTACCAATGATCGTTGATCTGATCGGGATATATGGATTAAAAGGACCGTACTGTACGCTAACCACGACCAACTGGTTCTTGCAGGCACTATCAGTGATACCTAGGGGATCATGGGGCGATGTTGCTAGACGCTCTTACCATGATCCGATGGGCAAGTTCGGAATTGTGATTCCGGAGCCGCAATGGTTGTGGGCCCACGGCTAGCTGTATCCCTGAACCATTGAGGGTCACACAAGTACTGGATTCGAGATTCCCGCACGGATACTGAGCTCAATGTGTTGAGCATGAGAAGAGGCTGAACCATTGAGGGTCACACAAGTACTGGATTCGAGATTCCCGCACGGATACTGAGCTCAATGTGTTGAGCATGAGAAGAGGATTTTGGGGAGTGCGACTTCCTAAAAGTCAACAGGGGTCAAATCGTGATTTCCCGCTGCTGAGGGGCAAAACGGTCATTTTGCACTGGGGTTCTGAAAAATGGTTTTTCAGATCATAGTATTCATTTTTGGAAACTGAGTCGATCGGTCTGATCTGATCGGCGATCGGAGTTACGATGAAGTCACGGTGATGGGGATGAACTGAATGTTCATCCGTTGGACCCGGGCCCGTTGGGCCGGTCCAAGTCCATCACTAAGTCTATTTAATATAGACTTAGGCTTTAATCAACATACTAGACAACTTAATCACTTTTGATACAAACCCTAACCCTAAGCCAAAAGGCCGCCGCCCTTCCTCTCCTCCCCTCACGACGCCGCCGCCGCCGCCGCCGCCACTCGCTGGAAATTGTTCCCGCCAATCTTTCGAGGAGAATCCGTCCACGACGATCTCGTCAGGCCTTCTAGTGCAGGCTGATGAAGGAGTCTCGTATCCAATCGTGGACCTGATTGACGTTATCTACCGCCGCCTACCGTGAAGTGCCGGTTTCCTCAAGAAACTGGTCGGAGCCAGGCACGAGTTGCCAGCAAGGTAGTCATCAAAAAACCCTATGAATGTCATAGCTTGAATGTTTATTGAATTGTATTGATCGTCTCCCGGCCAAATTTTGTTCTTCCGCTGCCTCGCCGGGAGGCGTGATCCGGATCCGCCGTGGTTCCCCAACAGTGGTATCAGGATTTAAAACATGCAAGAGACCAAAATTTTCAAAAATAAAATCCCTCGTTTTAAATATGATTTAAAACTAATATCAAGACAAATGTTTATTCGATAAACTAAAGGGTATTTAAAATTGTTTAAATTTTCCCTACCTTCCATCAACAATGGGTGTACGTCGATGCTACCCGTATACATGGCCCGGCTCATATTATTGAGGGGGTCATGTATGCCGGAAAGCTGTCCACGCCATTGACAATTGTAGTGAGTCGGTTGGAACTCCCTTTAACGTTGGCTCATATTATTGGGGACGTTAAGGGGACCGTCCTTCACGACTCAACATTGATGGGTCATCAAATGTTTATTCGATAAACTAAAGGGTATTTAAAATTGTTTAAATTTTCCCTACCTTCCATCAACAATGGGTGTACGTCGATGCTACCCGTATACATGGCCCGGCTCATATTATTGAGGGGGTCATGTATGCCGGAAAGCTGTCCACGCCATTGACAATTGTAGTGAGTCGGTTGGAACTCCCTTTAACGTTGGCTCATATTATTGGGGACGTTAAGGGGACCGTCCTTCACGACTCAACATTGATGGGTCATCTTGACACGTGATAGTAAACGGCGTCATATTATTGGGCCCTTACTGGACGTGAGGTGAATACATGGAGGTTGCACCGGTTGCAATCGGAAACTAACTTTCGGGGGTCATGGATGGCTGATATTATTCGGGTCCATGATCGCTTGATTGGGCTCCGTGTACCCACTAAAGAAACTTGCTTTCTCGATTTCATTAGAGGGTGGTGAAATCGTTAAAATAGTGGGAGGGTAATTCATAAAACTTAACGACCTTGTTTTATGTCTTAGCGTTTATTTTATATATAGTTAGTGATGTTTGTCTGCTTTCCTTTTCAGTATTACTGCATTATAAAATGGTTTCGATGAAAAACCTACTCGCTGCTATACTGGATAGCAACAGGTTCACCGGTCTGAACTACCAAAACTGGCTCCGCAACCTCAATCTTGTACTGGCTTCGAAGAAACTTCTTTATGCGATAGAGAAGAGTCCTCCGAAGGAAGCCCCTGCCAATATCAGCCCTGAGGAGCTGGTAACGCTTAAACAATGGTGGGACGACGAGGTTAAAGCTCGGTGCTATGTGATGGCATCGATGTCCAATGATATGCAACGGCGTTTTGAGAAGACGAAGTATGCTGCTGACATACTTTTTCATCTCAAAGAGCTGTACGGGGAGAACTCTCGACATGAGAGGTTCACGGCTGTCAAGGAGCTTATGACAAGCCGCATGCGCGATGGGACTTCAGTCCGCGAGCATGGGGTTCGTATGATTGGGGTCGTTGAAAAGCTGTCGGGCCTTGATATCGCACTTCCACACGAGCTGTCGGTGGATGTACTTCTCCTCTCACTGCCTGCTGCATTTGACCCCTTTGTGGTCAACTTCAACATGAACAAACTGGCAGCCATCCTTGAAGAGGTGGTTAACATGCTTGTAGTGTTTGAAGGGACCATAAAGAAGGACAAACCCGTCCTCCTTCTGGGTTCTTCTTCCTCTGCGAAGAAGGGACCCAGACGCAAGAGCAAGAAGCGTTCTGCTCCTGCGAAGGATGAAAAGTCCGCCAAGAAGCCAAAGGCAAAGGCTTCAAAACCAAACAAGTCTGAGGATGTTTGCCACCACTGCCACAAGGCTGGGCATTGAAGGAGGAACTGCAAGGAGTACCTCGAGCAGTTGCGAACTGCGAAAGGTATGTTCTATATTGAAATAAATATGTCTCTTAATTCGACTTCTTGGGTACTTGATACCGGATGTGGATCTCATATCTGCAATGATTTGTAGGTGATGACAAGAAGCCGACGTCTTAGAGAGGGTGAGACCCACTTGAGGCTTGGCAATGGAGCAAGAGTTGCTGCAGTAGCTATAGGAGATGTTTATTTATTTCTGTCTTCTGATTTTAAGTTGTTATTGAGAAACGTTTTGTTTGTTCCCGAATTAATAAAGAACATTATTTCTATTTCTATGCTTGATAGTGATGGATATTCTTTTATGTTTGCTAATTCGATTTGCAATATTTACAAGAATGAATGTTTAATTGGAATTGGGGAACGTGAAAACGATTTGTACACCTTAAAATTAAAAGACGTTCCAACTCGCGATGTCGAAGCACATACAACAACGATTAAAAGGAAACACGATAACTTGAACCCAGCACAACTTTGGCACGCTAGGCTAGGTCATATTTCTCTAAGTAGGATGAACAAGTTAGTTAGGAGTGACATGTTTGATCTGTCAGACATTAACTCCCTACCAACTTGTGAGTCTTGTCTTAAGGGAAAGATGACTAAGCAACCCTTCAAGGGCAAGGGTGAGCGTGCTCAAGGCCTATTGGATTTGATCCATACTGATGTGTGCGGCCCGTTTAGTATTGGTACTAAATACGGTCACACATACTTCATCACCTTTATCAACGATTACTCGAGGTATGGGTACTTGTACTTGATGAAGTACAAGTCTGAATCCTTTGAAAAGTTCAAAGAATTCAAGGCTGAAGTAGAAAATCAATTAGGCAAAAGTATTAAAGCACTTCGATCCGATCGAGGTGGCGAATACTTGAGTGCTGAATTTCAAGACTATCTGAAAGAGAATAGGATTCTCGCACAGTGGACCCCTCCGGCCACACCACAGCTCAATGGTATAGCGGAGCGTCACTTGATGAAGTACAAGTCTGAATCCTTTGAAAAGTTCAAAGAATTCAAGGCTGAAGTAGAAAATCAATTAGGCAAAAGTATTAAAGCACTTCGATCCGATCGAGGTGGCGAATACTTGAGTGCTGAATTTCAAGACTATCTGAAAGAGAATAGGATTCTCGCACAGTGGACCCCTCCGGCCACACCACAGCTCAATGGTATAGCGGAGCGTCGTAATCGGACCTTGTTGGACATGGTTCGATCTATGATGAGCTTCACTGAACTTCCTACCTCATTT
>KV016300.1:56347-66363 GCA_001598015.1 Dorcoceras hygrometricum
TTTCCGCTGTTGAGGGGCAAAACGGTCATTTTGCACTGGGGTTCTGAAAAATGGTTTTTCAGATCATAGTATTCAGTTTTGGAAACTGAGTCGATCGGTCCGATCTGATCGGCGATCGGAGTTACGATGAAGTCACGGTGATGGGGATGAACTGAATGTTCATCCGTTGGACCCGGGCCCGTTGGGCCGGTCCAAGTCCATCACTACGTCTATTTAATATAGACTTAGGCTTTAATCAACATACTAGACAACTTAATCACTTTTGATACAAATCCTAACCCTAAGCCAAAAGGCCGCCGCCCTTCCTCTCCTCCCCTCACGACGCCGCCGCCGCCGCTTGTCGCTGCCGCCGCAGCCACTCGCCGGAAATTCTTCCGGCCAATCTTTCGAGGAGAATCCATCCACGCCGATCTCGTCAGGCCTTCTAGTTCAGGCTGACGAAGGAGTCTCGTATCCGGTCGTGGACCTGATTGACGTTATCTACCGCCGCCTACCGTGAAGTGCCGGTTTCCTCGAGAAACTGGTCGGAGCCAGGCACGAGTTGCCAGCAAGGTAGTCATCAAAACACCCTATGAATGTCATAGCTTGAATTTTTATTGAATTGTATTGATCGTCTCCCGGCCAAATTTTGTTCTTCCGCTGCCTCGCCGGGAGGCGTGATCCGGATCCGCCATGGTTCCCCAACAATTACGAACTACCGTTCCTTGTTCATTCAGTTTGTTCCTATAGACCCATTTAATTCCTATTATATTTTCATTATCTGGTTGAGGAACCAAATGCCATTCTTTACTGCGTTCGAACTGGTTTAGCTCTTCTTGCATAGCGTGTATCCAGCTTGGGTCTGCTAAGGCCTCTTCTACTTTCTTGGGCTCTATATGTGATATGAAAGCAGAATAATATTCGTTTATCATCTGGATTCGTGTCTTAACAGGTGCAGTAGGATTACAGATGATCAGCTCAGGTGGATGATTTTTATTCCACCGAATACCTGGTCTGTATGAGGTAGATGGTTCGAGTTGTTCCCCCTGTGTCCTTGCTAGTTCTTCTGGAATATCATTATTTGACGTACCACTTGTTGTGGTGTTTATGTCAGCACCGGTATGTTCTCCACCAGCTGGTTCAGGATCTGGACCAGCTTGCTCACCAAACTGAATATCAGATTTGGTAACTTATTTGTCCAAATCATGCTGGTCATCAGCTTGCTGTCTAGGTTGTTCCTCGTCGTTGCTTGATTCACACAGATGTTTGGATTCCAGACGAGTGCATAGATCATGTAACTGTTAGAGTAGGTGCCCAACTAGCCAACTTGTGGCGTGTGGGTTCTTGTTGACTCTATGTGAAACGATCTTTATTTATGAAATTCGCATTCTTTTATGGCATTATTTATCTTCATTATTATGATTACAATTGTTGGATAAAGACCTTGAATGCACTATAGTGTATGTTAGATGTGATAGTGGATATGATGGCTATCATGAAACACATCTAATAGTCACTATATATTCTGAACCTGTTCCTAGTCAATTGGGCCGTCCAAAAGAGGATAAGGGCCGCCCGAGCTTAAGACTAGTATCTGCGATGTGAAGTACCACGTTTCATTGGTAGTGAACATTGTGATGTTCTGAGCATGCAGATGGATAGTGACCTGGTGATCTATCGAACTATCCTCGTTCGGACTTTTCAAGTGGTTATCATTTGTCGAGTGGATTAAGTCCAAGGGTTTGGTTGTACAGATTAGTCCTTATTACTCGAAACGTCATTGAGACTCTACATGATAGGTGCCTCACTTTGACCCGTTTACCGACTCAGTTGGGGTCATCAGTTGGCGGGGTTGGGTGAGGTCCCGATGCATGTAGGAGTCGATGCTTCGTTGTCGAGGATTCACCGCTCGCCCTTGTGTGTGGATATCCTATACTATCTGAGGAGATAATAGTGTGATAATTCTCTGGCCAGAGTACTAGATGTGTTTTGGATAAATGGGTTTACCTAGTAACACATGCGATGTAACTATTTGATCTCCAAGATGTATGCATGGTTATTGGATCTCTAGCGACTCTCGATTTACCAATGGTCGTTGATCTGATCGGGATATCTGAGTTGAAAGTATCATACTGTACGCTAACCATGACCGACTGGTTCTTGCAGGCACTATCAGTGATACCTAGGGCATCATGGGGCGATGTTTCTTGAAGCTTTACCATGGTCCGATGGGTAGATCGGAAAATGTGTTTTCTGATTCACAATGAGTTGTGAGCCCACGACTAGCTGTATCGCTGAACCATTGAGGGTCACACAGTGTACTGGTTTACCAATTCTCGTGCATACAAGGAAATTGAGCTCAATTTGTTGAGTATAGTAGGAGGAAGGATGGAAGTGTGACTTCCTAAATTAACTGAGGGTGGAAATGAGATTTCCTTAAAATTAGGGGTAGTATGACTATCCTTAAAGTTTAGGGGGGCCTAACTGCTATTTTTGATTAGGTGGTCAGAAAAATTGTTTTAACATCATAATGCTCAGTTTTGTAAACTGTGTAGATCGGTCCGATCTGATCGTCGATCAGGATTATGATGAAGCCACGGTGATGGACTTGAGTTTTAACATCATAATGCTCAGTTTTGTAAACTGTGTAGATCGGTCCGATCTGATCGTCGATCAGGATTATGATGAAGCCACGGTGATGGACTTGAAACCAATGTACACCTGGGCCTAGGCCCGACCCAAGCCCATTAACCCGGTTTAAGCCCATGGAAAATCTATAAATAAGAGCCCTGGGGCACTCATTATTTCTGTACCAAAAGCTCTTCAACTATTCTTCTTCCCTCTCCTCCTCTCCCTCCTCCCGGCGGTCACCACCACGCCGCAGCCGTCGCGTTGCCGCCCGCTGCACGTCGTCGCCATCGCACCTCGTTGCGATCGTCTCGGTGAGGAGGTTCTGCTCGCGAAATATTCATTGTGATTCTAGTGCATTCCAACGAAGGAATTGGAAACCGGTCGTGGACCTGATTAGGAGCAACCAAAGAAGTGTTATTTCCATTTGAAAATAAGTCGGAGCCAGGTGCCTAATCGCCAGACAGGTATATTCTAAATATCCTATGAATGTTTGAATTATAATATAGGTGTATTGAACATTCCCGGGCTCCAAAATTTTTAATTCTTCCGCTGCACCCCGGCAGCGGGATCTGGATCCACCACTGTGCCAACAGTGTCATCAGAGCTTTGGCTCGGATTTTTCAATACACCGACTTCTGCCTGAATTGCATCAAATCTCGGTTTTTCAAAAAAAAAATAAAATTATTCCTGCCGCACTCCACCGCACCACCGCCGTGCGCGTCGCCGCCCGCCGTCGCGCACGGTGCTCGCACCCGCCGCGTGTAAATCGCGGCGGGGATCGCGGGATGCGCGGGCGTTGCGCCCACCGGCCGATAACCTTGCATGCAGGGTGCGCAAGGCTGTGCGCACACCACCGCCCCACCTGCACGAACTGGTCGCGCAGCTGGACCCCCCCCCCCCCCATGCGCACACGTTGCGCACAGGGGCGTGCAGCACGCGTGCGGGCGGCGTGCGCACACCTGCCGCCCCACCTGTGCGAGCTGGTCGCGCAAGTGGCTGCCACCCCGTGTGCACACGTTGCGCACAGGGGCGTGCAACACTCGTGCTGCACGCGTGCGGGGGGCGGCGCACCACCCTTGCAGCGGTTCCGGGGCGGAGTTGCTGCTGTGGTTTTTAAACTCTAGGGTTTTTCGGGGCCTGTCCCGAGCGGCCCGAGGTGTTTTTGGGCCAATACATTTGCTGTTGGGCCTTTTTGGTTGGACCAAAATTATATTTTGAAAATTTTGAGATATTGAGCCTAAAATTGTTTTAAGCCCAAAATTGATGCAATTGAAATAACAAAATAAGATTTTATTTATAAAATATGATTTTATATTTAAAATATGATTTTGTTGGATAAATCAAATTTGATTTGATTATTTTATTTATGTCAAGTAATTGAGTTAATTATATAGATAATGTTTGGGATGATCGAGAGACATGCCCAATGTGTTAGGTGTATGCTAGGTTTTACAATTTTGGTTGTAGTATTGTTGAAATCAATTCAAAGTGGGTCTGGTTTATGGCCCGTTCCCACCCCTTTAAAATGTATCCCTATTTGTCATTATTATTTAAATGTAAATAGTAGACTTAGTAGGATGATACTTTTGAAGATGGTGGAGATGATGATCAAAGATGTTGAAGACCAAAGACTTGTAAAACTGGAAGCTTATGTAATAGGATTGCATTTGCATACTGCATGTCACCTAGGATTGGACCTAGATCCGTGATTGGCAACCACGGATCGCATAGCTCTCGCTCATCGATCATCCCAATTATATATGTGATATATATCTGTTGAATCCGCATTTTTTAAATTTGATTTAAAATTATTGAGACCAAATTTCAAAATTAAAATCCCTCATTTTAAATTTTATTTAAAACTTATATCAAGATTTAAAGTTTATTCGATAAGCTAAGGGACTTTAAATTGTTTAAAATTTCCTACCTTCCATCAACAATGGGTGTACGTCGATGCTACCCGCATCCATAGCCCGGCTCATATTATTGAGGGGGTTCTGTATGTCGAAAAGTTGTACACGTCATTGACACTTGCTGTGAGTTGGTTGGAACTCCCTTTAACGTTGGCTCATATTATTGGGGACATCAAGGGGACCGTCCATCACAAATCAACATTGATGGGTCATCTTGACACGTGATAGTAATCGGCGTCATATTATGGGCCCTTGCTGGACGTGAGATAAATACATGGAGGTTGCACATGTTGCAATTGGGCTCTACCTTTTGAGGGTCATGGTTGGCTGATATTATTCGGGACCATGATTTCTTGATTGGACTCTGTGTACCCACTAAGGAAACTTGCTTTCTCGATTTCATTAGAGGGTGGTGAAATCGTTAAAATAGTGGGAGGGTAATTCATAAAACTAAATGACCATGTTTTATGTCTTAGCATTTTTCATGAATAGTCAGTAATGCATGTCTGTTTTTCTTTTCAGTATAAACTGATTTCATTTTCAATCAAAAATTTAATTGCTTCTATACTTGATAGCAACAAGTTCACTGGCTTAAACTACGAAGATTGGCTTCGAAACCTCAAGATTGTCTTGGCTTCGGAGAAACTTCTCTACACGCTAGAGAAGAACCCTCCGAAGGAAGCCCCTACCAATTCCAGTCCTGAGGAGCTGGCAAAGCTGGACAAATGGTGGGATGACGAACTTAAGGCAATGTGCTATATGATAGCATCTATGTCCAACGAAATGCAGCGGCGGTTTGAGAAGATGGAGTATGCTGCTGGCATACACCTTCGTCTCAAAGAGCTTTATGGAGAGAACTCTCGGACTGAGAGGTTCACTACTGTCAAGGAGCTCATGACGAGCCGCATGCACGAGGGGACTTTGGTCAACGAGCATGGGGTCCGTATGATTGGGCTCATTGAGAAGTTAGTGAGCCTTGATATCTCGCTTCCACATGATCTGCCTGTGGATCTGCTTCTCCTCTCTCTGCCTGCTGCGTTCGACCCCTTTGTGGTCAACTTTAACATGAATAAGCTGGAGGCCACCCTTGAAGAGGTGGTAAACATTCTTGTCGTGTTCGAGAGGACCATAAAGAAGGACAAGCCCGTCCTCCTTTTGGGCTCTTCTTCCTCTACGAAGAAGGGGCCCAAAAGCAAGGGTAAGAAGCGTTCTGCCCCTGCGAAGGAGGGAATGCCTGCCAAGAAGCCCAAGGCAAGGACTTCAAAGCCGAACAAATCTGAGAATGTTTGTCACCACTGCCACAAGCCTGGGCATTGGGGGAGGAACTGTAAGGATTACCTCGAGCAGTTGCGAACTGCGAAAGGTATGTTCTACATTGAAATAAATATGTCTCTTAACTCGACTTCTTGGGTACTTGATACCGGATGTGGATCTCATATCTGCAATGACTTGCAGGTAATGACAAGAATTCGGCGTCTTAAAGAGGGTGAGACCCACTTGAGGCTTGACAACGGAGCAAGGGTTGTGGCCGAAGCTGTAGGAGATTTTTATTTATTTCTTTCTTCAAATTTTAAGTTGTTGTTGAGAAATGTTTTATTTGTTCCTGAATTAATAAAGAACATCATTTCCGTTTCTATGCTTGATAGTGATGGATATTCTTGTCATTTTGCCAATTCGATTTACAATATTTACAAGAATGAATGTTTAATTGGCATTGGGAAACGTGAAAACTCGCGATGTAGAAACACACACAACAACGATAAAAAGGAAACACGATAGTTTGAACCCGGCACAACTTTGGCACGCTAGGCTATGTCATGTTTCCTTAAATAGGATGAACAATTTGATTAGGAGTGACATTTTTGATATGTCTGATATTAACTCCCCACCAACTTGTGAATCTTGTCTCAAGAGAAAAATGACAAAATTGCCCTTCACGGGCAAGCCTAAACATGCTCAAGGCCTATTGGATTTGATCCATACTTATGTGTGTGGCCCACTTAATATTGGTACTAAGTCCGGTCACACCTACTTCATAACCTTTACCGATGATCACTCTAGGTATGGGTACTTGTACTTAATGAAGCACAAGTCTGAATCCTTTGAAAGGATTAAAGAATTCAAAGCTAAACTGGAAAATCAATTGGGATTAAAACACTTTGATCCGATCGCGGTGAAGAATACTTGAGTGCCTAATTTCAAGAATATCTTAAGGAGAACGAGATTCTCTCACAGTGGACCCCTCCGGCCACACCACAGCTCAACGGTGTAGCGGAGCGTCGTAATCGAACCTTGATGGACATGGTTCGATCTATGATGAGTTTCACTGAACTTCCTGCTTCGTTTTGGGGCTATGCGCTCGAAATGGCCGTAATGTTGTTGAACAATGTCCACACCAAGGCAGTGGATAAAACTCCATATGAGATATAGATGGACAAGCCGCCCAAGTACTCATACTTGAGGATTTGGGGATGTCCTGCTTACGTGAATCAGACAGTGGGAGATAAGCTGGATAATAGATCTATCTTATGCTACTTCATTGGGTATCCAAATATTCTATTGGATACTGCTTCTACTATCCCAATGAAACAAAAGTGTTTTTTTCTAGAAATGTCACCTTTCTGGAAAAGGAATGTCTACTTGATAGAAAAGGCAAGATAGTAGAACTTGAAGAGGTTCGAGAACCAACTGAAGTACCAAGTGATTCTCCCGCACCTCAAGAGTCAATCCTTGATATGGACACACCTAGGAGATCTGAAAGGGTTCCTAGGACTCCTGTTAGATATGGTTTCCTCCTTGAAGATGATCAAAGTGATCAAACTGTTGGATGTGATCCAAGAACCTTCAAGGAGGCAATTTCCGATTCTGATTCTAATTTGTGGCTTGAAGCAATGCAATCTGAGATTGACTCAATGCATTCAAACCAAGTTTGGACTCTTGTGAATCCTCCCGAAGGAATAGTTCCTATTGGGTGTAAATGGATATACAAGAGAAAACTTGGGCCTGATGGTAAGGTACTAGGTTCCTAGGACTCCTGTTAGATATGGTTTCCTCCTTGAAGATGATCAAAGTGATCAAACTGTTGGATGTGATCCAAGAACCTTCAAGGAGGCAATTTCCGATTCTGATTCTAATTTGTGGCTTGAAGCAATGCAATCTGAGATTGACTCAATGCATTCAAACCAAGTTTGGACTCTTGTGAATCCTCCCGAAGGAATAGTTCCTATTGGGTGTAAATGGATATACAAGAGAAAACTTGGGCCTGATGGTAAGGTACTGAGCTATAAGGCGCGATTGATCGCGAAAGGTTACACTCAAAGACAAGGTGTTGACTATGATGAAACCTTTTCACCAGTCGCAATGTTCAAGTCAATTAGAATCCTACTAGCCATAGCCGCATGGTACGACTATGAGATATTGCAAATGGATGTGAAAACTGCGTTCCTTAATGGAAATATTAAGGAAGAGATCTATATGACGCAGCCTGAGGGTTTCATATTTGTAGGTAATGAGCATAAAGTATGCAAACTTCAGAGATCGATCTACGGTCTCAAACAAGCATCGAGAAGTTGGAACTTGAGATTTGATGAAACAATTAAAGAATTTGGTTTCATCAAGAATCCCGAGGAGCCATGTGTGTATAAGAAGGTAGTTAAAAATGCGGTGACATTCCTTGTACTTTATGTTGATGACATTCTACTCATTGGGAATGATGTAGGAATGCTGCAGTCAACTAAAGTATGGCTGTCTAGTAGATTCTCGATGAAGGACATGGGTTGTAACGTCCCAAAATTCATAGGATTACATATATGAATCTTGTTTATTTTCATTGGGTCAAAATGACAATTTAATTGTTGGCAAAAGCTAATTTCATTGATTTCAGAAAATAAGAAGCGACTCAGCTAGTTTCAGCAGATGACTCCAAGGGCGACACATGAGCGGGTTTTTAACTTGGTTGGAAAATTATTTTAAGGAGGACAAATGATTTCTTTTGAAAAGGGTTTGGTGTATTACAAATTAAAATGATGTGAATGGAATTTTACCAAATTTTATAATTTAATCGAGGTGTGTCATGCTTGAAGAATGCAGCACCTTGCCACTAATCCCTTCCATATAAATACCTGTTTTGAAAGCAAAGTATATTTTCACTTGTATCAGAAAACTCTTTCGTGTTCTTCTAAACATAATTTACAGAGAAGCTTGTTGTGTTGTTCAAGGAGAAGATTTCTGCAGGAATCGACTGTGGTTGTAAGGCTTCATTTTAAGGCAAGTAAAAGCTGATCATTTGCTACACCATTTAAAGCGTATATTTAAGTTTGTATAAATCTGCCTGCCTGTATGTTTAAGAGATGTTGAAGTTCATATTTAAAATGATTTACGCATGTTCAAGGAAAGAAAGTTGGGTTCAAAATGATGTTTTTGCTTCCAAGGTTTTCAGAAAATGTTTTAAGAAAGTTATGGATGTTTCAAAGCACTGAGATGTTGGATTTGAGTCATGTTTGTTAGGAAAGTTCTTCTTCTTTCTGGTGAATGGTAACTAATGAGCTTGACGCTGTGTGATCGGAGTTACTGGTCGAATCAGAAGTTAAATCTGGTTTGATAGGTAACGGCTGGTAGCATGGCTGTCGCTTTGATGTTGCAACACCAAGTTTGTAATCAGCAGTTTCAATTGTGTAGTATTCAGCAGTTGCATGGATTCGCGTTTCAGTAGTTATATTGTTCGTATTCAGCTGTTGGCGGATGTTGCACCAACAGTATTCAGCAGTTGCGATTGATTAGTGTTTCAGTAGTTGTGTTAGTTGTGTCCAGCTGTTGCATTTATTCTTAATCAGCTGTTGCTTTGATTTTCCATCAGCAGTTGCATTAGTTTGGTTCAGTTATTGGTTCATTCAACGTCTGAAATTATGCATTTAAGTTGCGTTGACTGTTGAGTTGACCAACTACATTCATTGTTCCCAGAATCAGCTGTTGAGTTCAATTGTATTTCATTGACTACTGAGTTGACTAAATTGAGTTGCGTTGACATCTGTTACAAGCTAACGACATCGTTTCATTTATCACATCTGTTTCAATGTGAGCGAGTGTCCTTGCAGCTGTTTTACGCTAACGATATTGTTTCCCTTAGCAAAAGCTTATTCCTTTTACCGATAACCATGAACAGTAAAGATCTGTTTTGTTACCAAGTACTGTTCCATTTTATCACGTCTGATTTCATTTCAGCGATAAGTTCCCAATAGTCGAATTCGATACTCAGTAAAGTTTTAAAATGGAAGCAAGTTTTTAAACGAAGGAACCCGATGATGTTTAAAGAGAATTTCAAAGAAAAGATGAGAGTTAAAGGAACAAATATTTATTTTAAGATTCATGGCATAGATAACAGACGGTCACAAGGAGAAAGGTGAGTAGTCCTTCAGATGTCGACTGCCCTTTCATATGAGCTATATGCTAAAACTGATATCGGAAGTCATTTTGATCAAAGTGCAACACGGACCT
>KV016300.1:67379-107816 GCA_001598015.1 Dorcoceras hygrometricum
GATGAGATCTGGGCTATTATCCCCATCTCCAAGTTTATGAAAGAAAGAAATTTTTAATAAATGTTTACGAATGAATGTTTAAGTATTGATGTTCCTTTAACTCAGTATTGTATGATCAGATGTCTGCCTGCGGTAAATGAAAATGTTATTACTCAGATTTTACTTGTTGAGCCCCTAGGCTCATTAGCTTTTAAAATGGTGCAGGTACGACAGCTGAGGAGCGAATGGGAGGTGAATCCTGAAACAACTGCTGGGTGGTGTTTTGTTTCGACGGCCATCATTTTCCGTGTCATAGCTGATGTAGTCTTTCATTTTTAGACGTCTGTATTAAATCAGTTACAACAGTAGTAATTCGGGTAGAATGACAGCTGTTGTAAAACCGCAATTGCAATATATAATAGAATCTGTTTTCCGTAAATTTTCAGTAGTTGGCGCCGCTTATGTACTCGCCTGTCAGCTTCTGTTTGTGTTTCATTATTTTTCTAAGTTATAAGGAATACATCTTATAACGAATTGTCTTTCAGCCCTTCATTTTATTCTAAAATTTTATTTCGTGACCCCGTGGATTTGGGCGTCACAACATGGTATCAGAGCAACGTTCTTGAGATAAACACACGCACGTCAGCAGAATCAGAGTTCATCGGCCGTTCCTCTAAGTTGTGAGTTTATTTTCAGAGCATTGTCTTTAATATTTTTAGCATGCTCTGATTATTATATGTGGTGGATTACGGGCTATAGATTATAAGATGTCAGGAAGAGGAGGAGGTAGAAGAGGTATTCCAGTAGAAGAAACTAACACTGATAGTAATGCCAGTATTGCTCAACTCTTGCGACTGCTGGTAGAACAAACTGGCAGGGGTAACGGGCAATCATCTAGTAGCCGAGGACCTAGTAATGATGATCCTCAAGAGAAGTTCAGACGACAAAAGCCAAAGGAATTTAGTGGCACTACTGATCCATTAGTTGCTGAAAGCTGGATCAAATCGATGGAGGTTATCTTTGAATACCTCCAGATGTCTGATTAGATAGGCCTAGGTGCGCTATCTACATGTTGAGAGAGGATGCCATGATTTGGTGGGAAGGAGCCAAATTATCAGTGGATTTGACAAATATCACTTGGGCAGATTTTAAACAAGTGTTCATTGAACAATACTTCACAGCAGATAAGAGGTCTGAATTGAAAAGGAAATTTTTGACCCTGAAATAGGGGAGCTTGACTGTGCAGGAATATGTGCGGAAGTTTGAAAGAGGGTGCTATTTCGTACCTTTGATAGGAAATGACCCAGAAGAGAAGCTGAGTCATTTGGTAGAAGGATTGAAACCTATGTTCAAAATGAATGTTAGCCTATCTGTGCCAAGGACTTACAGAGAAGCAGTGGATAGAGCCCTGCGTATTGAGAGGGACTGAAAAGATGTTGATGAAGAAAGGCAACAGAAGAGACAAGCCTTTCAGCAGAAGGACCAGAGGCCGTTTAAGAAACAAAACAAGAACCAGCAGAGGCCTCAGGAACAGAAACCTCTACCGATTAAACCCATCAGTTCTGTTCCTGCTGGTAACAATAGGCCAGCATGTCCTAAGTGTAAGAAGCATCATCCTGGACAATGCAGACTTGGACAAAATATCTGCTATAAATGTGTGGTGCCAGGGCATATTATGAAATATTGTCCAAAGTCGAAGCAACTGGTAACCAGCAGAGCCTTTGTAATGACAGCTGAACAAGCCAACCCAGACTCGACAGTAGTCACATGTGAGATTATGATTGCTGGATTTCCTTCTCTGGCTTTAATAGATTCAGGAGCTACTCACTCATTTATAGCTGTTGATTTTGCTAAGAGATTACCTATCAAGTCTGATCAGGTAGCTGTAGGCTTTTGTGTATCAGTGCCGTCAGGAGAAGAATTGATGTCTCACGATGTGTTTCGAAGTTTAAAACTTAGACTTCAAGGGCATTTGATTACTGCTGATTTAATTATGTTACCAATGCCGAAATTTGATATGATTTTGGGAATGGACTGGTTAACCAAATATGGAGTAGTGATAGATTTTAAGCCGATCAGTAGTGGTTAACCCGCCTAAAGGAGATCCATTTAAGTTTGAAGCCAATCATGTTTCTAGAATTCCTCGAATAATATCAGCTCTTAAGGCTCAACGATGCTTGAGGAAAGGAGGGGTAGGATTTTTTGCAAGTTTATCATCCATAACAGCCGTCAGTAAGCCCCAACTGTCAGAGGTAGAAGTAGTGAATGAGTTCCCCGAGGTTTTTCCCGAAGATATTCAAGGATTACCACCAGACAGGGAATTAGAATTTTCGATTGAGTTAGTTCCAGGAGCTGCTCCAGTGTCTAGACCACCCTACCGATTAGCTCCATCAGATATGAAGGAATTGAAGGAACAAATACAAGATCTGTTAGGAAAAGGATTTGTTAGACCCAGTACTTAACCCTGGGGAGCCCCCGTTTTATTTGTTAAGAAAAAGGGATTTTTTAGACCCAGTACTTAACTCTGGGGAGCCCCCGTTTTATTTGTTAAGAAAAAGGATGGAAGTTTGAGGCTATGTATAGATTACCGAGAGTTAAACAAACTGACCATTAAGAATAAGTATCCACTTCCTAGGATAGAAGATCTGTTTGACCAGTTGAAATGGTCCATAGTCTTTTCTAAGATAGACTTGAGGTCTGGATACCACCGGTCAAAGATTAAGGCATCAGATGTATATAAGACAACCTTTAGAACTCGGTATGATCACTATGAATTTTTAGTTATGCCTTTTGGGTTTACGAATGGTCCATCAGCTTTCATGGATTTAATGAATAGAGTTTTCCAACCATTTTTGGACCAATTGTGTCAGGCCCCGTGCTAATCACACAAGATTAGAGCACTATTAAGCACATAATCACGGAAGCGTAAAAACAGGGATTAAAAATTTTTCGAAATAATAAGGGCCTGAGCTCAAAATCATCATCAAAATATCGATACTCAAAATACGAGTTGACTCAAACTCATACAATACAGGTAACAACAAATATCAATCATCAACGATCCCCAAGATACATAATAACGCATCCCCTGGTTCCATACATAATAAAAGTAGACTGGGACTCAAGGAAACGGGGATCGACCAGCTGGCACTCCGCTCGGTCCAGCTTGGTTACCTGAAGATCCTGCAAATGGTAACACAGACCCAAACAGACACAAAAGTAGGAAAAGAAATATGAGGTCAAGCCTCAGTACGAAGAGCTATCAAAACAGCTAATCATGCAACATGCTATAATCAATGCTATGAAATGCATGAGGGCTATCAAGGATCGGATAGCTAGACCAGTGTATCAACTGGCAAATCATCTCAGTCAGCCTCTATACCCGCACGGTGTATCAACCGGGGAAATCATCGGTCCGTGATCTTCAGAGCCCGTCAGCCCATCACAGATCGGTGGTAGACACTCGAATCCGGTAGTCACCAATTCGATGATAGCGTTGTACTTTTCAGGCACAACTCATCAGTCGGCCGGTCACAACGTGGCTTTCAATCAGGTCATCAATCAATCTATTAGGCTCAATATGTATGCATGTATGCCAATCAATAATCAATTCACAATGCATACAATATCAACACGTGAATGCAGAATATGAAACTCAATCAATTCAACAAACTGATTCACGTAATTTCATATCATCAAATCAGCAGATTTCATAACATCAATTACAGCCATGTCCACGCTCAAAGCTGTTAAATCCGCTCAAGTCGTACCTTCAACGGCTGATTCTACCTCAATATATTTCTCACAAGGCACTGAAACTCACGGCCTAGGCTACCAGCTTCCTCCCGACTTCCTCAACCACGGCAGAATACTCCCCGGAGCTGAAATCTGCTAAAGCATCGCATAATTCAAATCAATTTCCAGTCCAGTTCTGAACTTCTAATCATTCTACCCACGACTTGAACACAAACAGGTTCTACAAGTCTATGTAGGTATTAACAACAAGGGTAAAGCTCAAAACCGAGAAGAACTCTTACCCAGAAGTTTGAAACCAACGAATGAACAACCGGACCAGATTTCTCAAGAATCATCGAACGAGCAGCAACTCTGTGTTTCTTCCTCAATTCGTTCTACAGCCTCTAACAAGGTAGCAATCGAAAAAGGAACTCTCAGGGAACCTAGCGCCACCTAAATCATCCAAAACAGAGGCTGAAATCGACGAAGATCGAAGAATGAAATGCTCGGGTGAACAGTAGCTAGAACGAGGGTTTGAAATTGGAGATAAGAAATATCGGGCTCTCAATAATCCTAAGTGTCGATCAACACTTGTCTATATATCTCTTAAATCCAACAGCTGCTGTTCTCAATTAATCAGCATACATCGAAACAGTAGATATCTTACACAGAAACCAGCAGTTGCTCTCAACAAAAATCAGCAGCAACCAACAGACGTTGCATTCGCAAAAGAACATCAAAACGACGCTGAATCAACTAATCAAAACGACGCCGTAGCGCTACAACATCTGACGACATATTTCTTTCCAAACAACCAGCAGCTGGTCGCGCTAAACAACTCAAACGACGTCGTAAAGGACACGTCACCATTGCTGCCAACAGCTGATCAAAAGCTTTGCACCCATAACGCTGCGTCTTAACTTATCAAAATGACGTCGCCTCTCACCAGCGACTGGTTCCTCAAACCAACAGCTGGTGACTCAGCTGGAATAATTCCTCACAACGCAACAGCTGATAGCACTACAATATCAGCCGTCAACACCAAAAATTTGACCAACACATGTCGCTTTCTCATTAATCCTCGCATCCGCGCAACTGCTGCCAGCAGATATCTCTTCAAGCGCTACTACTTAATAGCGAAACGACGATGCATCACTCCCACGCCATTAACAACTGATCAGATTCATCAGCTGGCGCTACAGTACCGTTGATTCGCGTTGACATCTGAAATGCACGACAACTGATTCCTCGCATTAGCGCTACGTCTGATTTCACAAAACGACAGCGTTTTTCTTCAAAACGCCCGGGAATCAGACTTCACCTAAAATTCGAAATTCTAAAATCTGAAAAGTCTAAATTCGAATTTCTCAATCCTCACATTGTCCCCACCTTAAGAGATTTCGTCCTCGAAATCAAAGGCAAACTCAGGGAAAAAAATTCAATCCAACATCATAATCAAACGCAATCATCTAAACAAACTCGAAGCAAAAAATCATAATTTACCTGGAATTCACACTGTCAATGCTCAAACAGATGAGGCCAATCTTGTCTCATCTTCTCCTCAACCTCCCAGGTAGCTTCTTCTCGACCATGCTTACTCCACTGGACCATCACCAACGGAATTATCTTGTTTCTCAGCTGCTTCTCCTTCCGATCCAAATCTGCACTGGATATTCTACATAGCTCAAGGCAGATTCCAGCTCAACTTCGTCGGTTCTCAACACAAGGGAAGGATCTGGCTCATATTTTCTCAACATTGACACATGAAAAACGTCATGTATCGCTGCTGACTCATCAGGCAGCCTCAATCGATAAGCCAACTGTCCAATCCGCTCAACAATCTCAAAGGGACCAACGAATGTAGGAGCTAATTTGCCTTTAAATCTGAATCGCATAACGCTCTTGAAAGGAGAAACTTTGAGAAATACTCGATCGCCAACCTCAAACTCTAACGGTCGACGTCTTCGGTTAGCATAGCTAGAGAAACGGTCTTGAGCAGCCTTCATTCTACTCCAAATCAAATCAATCTGATCTTTCATATGCTGCACAAACTCAGGGGTAGAAAGTTGTTTCTCACCAACTTCTTCACAACAAATCGGAGATCTGCACTTGCGACCATACAACGCTTCAAATGGAGCCATCCCGATAGTCACCTGGTAGCTGTTGTTATACAAAAACTCAACCAAGGACAAAGAATCCTGCCAGCCACCACTAAAATCCATCACAACTTCTTGCAGCATATCCTCTAAAGTCTGGATGTTCCGCTCAGACTGACCATCTGTCTGTGGGTGATAGGCTGTACTCATAGCCAATCTCGAACCCATCGCTGCTTGCAGACTCTTCCAAAAACGAGAAGTGAATCTTGGATCTCTGTCAGACGCTATAGAAACAGGAACTCCATGCAATCTAGCCACATGGTCGATATACAGTTTCGCCATTTTCTTCATCGAACACCTCACATCATAGGGAATAAAATCGGCTGACTTCGAAAGTCTATCAATCACCACCCAAATCGCATCGCATCCCCTACTCGACCGAGGTATATGAGTCACAAAATCCATGGCGATGTGCTCCCAATTCCATTGGGGCACATCAAAACTCTGCAGCAATCCACCAGGTCTCATCCTCTCAGCCTTGACCTGCTGGTAATTCAAACATCTAGCAACAAAACCAGAGATGTCGCTCTTCATGCCTGCCCACCAATAGTGAGACTTCAAGGCATGGTACATCTTTCTCTCGCCCGGATGCACACTGTACTGACTACAATGCGCTTCATTCATGATGGTATCTTTCAAATCGATGAAGTTCAGAACCACCAATCTTCCTTGAAATCTCAGACATCCATCAGAAGTAACAGATAAATCCTCAGACTGACCACTTCGGGCTTTAATCTTCAACTCATGAATATATGGATCAGTCCTCTGTGCCTTCCTGATGTCACTCACAATATGCGGTTCTACTAAGAAACCATAAAGTACTGATCACCTGGCTGGAAACGCCAACCAAAAGTACTCAACTGCTCATAGACTTTAGAGACACTCAAAGACAAAAGCATCACAGGATGGGTCTTCCTACTCAAAGCATCTGCTACTGAGTTCATCCGCCCAGGTTGATACTGAATCTCACAGTTAAAGTCCTTGAGCAATTCCATCCATCGCCGTTGCCTTATGTTCAAATCAGACTGCGTGAAGATATATTTCAGGCTCTTGTGGTCAGTGTACACCACCAATTCTTCACCATACAGATAATGCCGCCAAATCTTCAAGGCAAACACTATCGCAGCCAACTCCAAATCATGAACAGGGTACCTTGTCTCGTGAGGCTTAAACTGTCGAGACGCATACGCAATCACGTACCCGTTCTGCATCAGGACACATCCTAAACCATTGAGAGAAGCATCGGAGCACACAACGAATCCTCCAGATCCAGAAGGTAGAGCCAAAACAGGAGCAGGACTTCTCCTTCAACGTCTGAAAACTATACTCGCATTCCTCAGTCCAAACGAACTTCCTATCCTTCTGAGTCAACTGAGTCAGAGGCCTAGCTATCGAAGAGAACTTCTCGATAAAACGCCTGTAATAGCCAGCCAATACCAAAAAGCTGCGGATCTCGGAAACATTCCTAGGTCTCTCCCAACTAAGAACTGCTTCGACCTTACTCGGATCCACCGAAATCCCTTGCGCCGAAATCATATGACCCAAAAAGACAATCCGATCCAGCCAAAATTCGCACTTGCTAAATTTGGCGTACAATTGCGAGTCTCTCAATCTCTGCAACACCAATCTCAGATGCTCCTTATGCTCTCTCAAGCTCCTCGAATACACTAAGATGTCATCTATGAAGATGATCACGAACCGATCGATGTACTCGCTAAAGATGCGGTTCATCAAATCCATGAAAACAGCTGGGGCATTCGTCAACCCAAACGGCATGACCAGAAACTCATAATGCCCATATCGAGTCCGAAAAGCTGTCTTCGCCACGTCAGCGTCTCTAATCCGCAACTGGTGATAACCAGAGCGCAAATCAATCTTCGAGTATACGATCGATCCTTGCAACTGATCGAACAAGTCATCAATCCTCGGCAAAGGATACTTGTTCTTCACCGTCTCTTTGTTCAACTACCGGAAATCCACGCACAACCTCATAGACCCATCCTTCTTCTTCACGAAAAGAATCGGAGCTCCCCAAGGCGACATACTTGGTCTGATGAAGCCTTTCTCCAAGAGATCTCTCAACTGATCCTTCAGCTCTTTCAACTCTGCTGGCGCCAACCGGTAAGGAGCTCTAGAAATCAGGGCGATACCGGGCACCAATTCAATACTGAAGTCAATCTCACGTCTCGGAGGGAATCCAGGAATCTCATCCGGGAATACATCGGGAATACATCGGGAAACTCTCGGAAGATCGGAATGTCGCTCAACTCCAATCGTGGCTCTTGGGAAACGTCAAGCGTATAAATCATGAATCCAGCATTATCCAGCGATAGCAGGCTAAACATCTCCATGGCGGACACCAGTGGAATCTTCGAGCGTGAATCAACACTGTAGAACTCCCACTTCTCACCCGAATCAGGGCGGAATCTCACCACACCATGAAAGCAGTCAACAGTAGCCTTATAGCTAGACAATACGTCCATTCCCAAGATGCAATCAAAATCTCTGATTCCCAAACAATCAGATTGGACACCAAAATATGGTCATCAAATCGAAGCACACAATCTAACACCACTTCACGAGACCACAGATTCACACCAACAGGGGTAGACACGACAACATCACACAATGGGGAAGAACTCAACCCATAATCACAAACAAACATCTCAGAAATAAAAGAGTAGTGATGCTCCAGTGTCAAATAAAACTCTCGCAGGAAATCAAAGATAAAGCATGTACCTGCGATCATCATACCAGGCGCCTCCTCCAGCCTGCTCTCTCGTCAAATGCTCTCTCGTCAAAGAGTTCGCTTTAGCCTGCTGTGGAATCTGGAACTGAGGTCTCGAACGAGCTCCAACCTAGAAGGCTCACGGGGTTGGAATCCAGATCGCTGGTAGGGACAGGAAACTGCAGTCTCTGAGAAGAACCACCAGCTGATCCCTGCTGCGAAGGAACTGAAGACTGACCCCTCAACAAAGGACATACTCTCCGAAAATGTCCGAGCTGTCCACAGTTATGGCAAAACCCCTGAACTCCACGACACTGCGAAGTCGGATGTATTCCCCCGCACTGTCCACAAGACATGCTGCCAGAACCACTGCCAGAACCAGAACTCGCCGAACCAGAGGAACTCGAATTCGCCTTCTTCTTGAACTGTTTCCCTCGGGGTCGAAACCTCTGACGATTCGTCTGTTGCTGCGACCCCTGAGGAGAATAAAAAGATTGCGACGCATCCTGCACAGGCTGATAGGTGCGTCCAGTAGTTGGCTGAATCGGAGCCTCAACCTCCAACAAACTCTCCTCAATATCCACTGCCCTGTTCACTGCCTCGATATAGGTCGCAGGTGAACCAGGCAAAACCATCCGGTACAGATCAAGCCTCAAGCCTTTCAGAAATTTGTTCCTCTTCGTCCTCTCCTGGTTGGCTACATGTGGCACGTAAACCAAAAGTGCAGAAAACTGTCGGGCATACTCAGCCACCCGCATGCTACCCTGCTTCAAGTTGTCGAACTCCCGCTCCCGGCTGTTATAGAAGGAATTTGGGGTATACTCCTATCTGAACGCCTCACAGAAGCTCTCCCAAGTGATCACAGCCCCACTATCACGAAGGATACGAGAAGTACCCCTCCACTAGCGCTGCACGTTATCTCGTAACTGCAGCACTGCCAATTTCTGTCTCTTTTCAGGAGCGTACTCCAAAGTATCAAACAGCTCCTCCATCTGAACTAACCAAGCCTCAGCCGAAGCACCGCCTCAGCTACAGAAAAACGTCGGAGGGTTCGTCCGCTGAAACCTAGCTAGGACCAAATCCATCTCGCCTATCTGTCTAGTAACGTTCTCAACCTGATGAACATCATCATCACTACCTGCCCTAGACTCCTCCGCAGTACGTCTAGTCGTCCTACCTCTTCCTCTCCTCGGCGGCATCTAAACAAATCTAGAGGTAAGATCTCACAGTAGATATATCACATAGATAGATAAAGATCACATAAGTCACAGAGTCAATCAAAATCAAATCAAAACTCTGTGCCTAGACTCGAGTGTGATCAAATAAAATCGAGCTTATCCCAATTTAAGCTCTGATACCAAAATGTCAGGCCTGGTGCTAATCACACAAGATTAGAGCACAATTAAGCACATAATCACGGAAGCGTAAAAATAGGGCCTAAAAATTTTTCGAAATAATAAGGGCCTGAGCTCAAAATCATCATTCAAAATATCGATACTCTAAATACGAGTTGACTCAAACTCATACAATACAGGTAACAACAAATATCAATCATCAACGATCCCCAAGATACATAATAACGCAGGGCATCCCCTGGTTCATTACATAATAAAAGTAGACTGGGACTCAAGGAAACAGGGATCGACAAGCTGTCACTCCGCTCGGTCCATCTTGGTTACGTGAAGATCCTGTAAATGGGTAACACAGAGCCAAACAGCACAAAAGCAGGAAAAGAAATACGAGGACAAGCCTCAGTACGAAGAGCTATCAAAACAGCTAATCATGCAACATGCTATAATCAATGCTATGAAATGCATGAGGGCTATCAAGGATCGGATAGCTAGACCAGTGTATCAACTGGCAAATCATCTCAGTCAGCCTCTATACCCGCACGGTGTATCAACCGGGGAAATCATCGGTCCGTGATCTTCAGAGCCCGTCAGCCCATCACAGCTCGGTGGTAGACACTCGAATCCGGTAGTCACCACTCCGATGATAGCGTTCGACTTTTCAGGCACAACTCATCAGTCGGCCAGTCACAACGTGGCTTTCAATCAGGTCATCAATCAATCTATCAGGCTCAATATGTATGCATGTATTCCAATCAATAATCAATTCACAATGCATACAATATCAACACGTGAATGCAGAATATGAAACTCAATCAATTCAACAAACTGACTCACGTAATTTCATATCATCAAATCAGCATATTTCATAACATCAATTACAGCCATGTCCACGCTCAAAGCTGTTAAATCCTCTCAAGTCGTACCTTCAACGGCTGATTCTACCTCAATAGATTTCTCACAAGGCACTGAAACTCACGGCCTAGGCTACCAGCTTTCTCCGGGCTTCCTCAACCACGGCAGAATACTCCCAGGAGCTGAAATCTGCTAAAGAATCGCATAATTCAAATCAATTTCCAGTCCAATTCTGAACTTCTAACCATTCTACCCATGGCTTGAACACAAACAGGTTCTACAAGTCTACGTAGGTATTAAAAACAAGGGTAAAGCTCAAAACCGAGAAGAACTCTTACCCAGAAGTTTGCAACCAACAAATGAACAACCGGACCAGATTTCTCAAGAATCTTCGAAAGAGCAGCAACTCTGGGTTTCTTCCTCAATTCATTCTACAGCCTCTAACAAGGTAGAAATCGAAAAAGGAACTCTCAAGGAACCTAGCGCCACTTAAATCGTCCAAAACAGAGGCTGAAATCGACGAAGCTCGAAGAACGAAATGCTCGGGTGAACAATAGCTAGAACGAGGGTTTGAAATTGGAGATAAGAAATATCGGGCTCTCAATAATCCTATGTGTCGATCAACACTTGTCTATATATCTCTTAAATCCAACAACTGTTGTTCTCAATTAATCAGCATACATCGAAACAGTATATATCTTACACAGAAACCAGCAGTTGCTCTCAACAAAAATCAGCAGCAACCAACAGACGTTGCATTCGCAAAAGAACATCAAAACGACGCCGCATCAACTAATCAAAACGACGCCGCATCAACTAATCAAAACGACGCCGCATCAACTAATCAAAACGACGCCATAGCGCTACAACAGCTGACGACAGATTTCTTTCCAAAAAGCCAGCAGCTGGTCGCGCTAAACAACTCAAACGACGTCGTAAAGGACACGTCACCATTGCTGCCAACAGCTGATCAAAAGCGTTGCACCCAAAACGCTGCGTCTTAACTTATCAAAACGACGTCGCCTCTCACCAACGACTGGTTCTTCAAACCAACAGCTAGTCACTCAACTGGAATAACAGCTGATCAAAAGCGTTGCACCCAAAACGCTGCGTCTTAACTTATCAAAACGACGTCGCCTCTCACCAACGACTGGTTCTTCAAACCAACAGCTAGTCACTCAACTGGAATAATTCCTCACAATGCAACATATGATAGTGCTAAAATATCAGCCGTCAACACCAAAAAGTTGACCAACACGTGTCGCTTTCTCATTAATCCTCGCATCCGTGCAACTTCTGCCAGCAGATATCTCTTCAAGCGCTACTAATGAATAGCGAAACGACGACGCATCACTCCCGTGCCATTAACAACTGATCATATTCATCAGCTGGCGCTACAGTACCATTGACTCGTGTTGACATCTGAAATGCGCGACAACTGATTCCTCGCATTAGCGCTATGTCTGATTTCACAAAACGACAGCGCTTTTCTTCAAAACGCCCGGGAATCAGACTTCACCAAAAATTCGAAATTCTAAAATCTGAAAAGTCTAAATTCGAACTTCTCAATCCTCACAAATTCGTAGTTGTATTCAATGATGACATCTTAGTATATTATAAGACCAGATGTGAGCATGTTCAACATTTAAGAACAGTTCTTCTGATTTTGAAGGATAAGCAGTTGTTTGCTAAATTTAACAAATGTGGCTTCTGGTTAGAGAAAGTGGCGTTCTTAGGCCATATTATTTCTAAGGATGGAATAGAAGTCGACCCAGCTAAAGTAGAAGCTGTTCGCGACTGGCCAATACCAAAGTCTGTTTCAGAAATAAGGAGTTTCTTGGGTTTAGCCGGATATTATAGGCGATTTATCCAAGGATTTTCTAAGATAGCTTGATGGTCCCAAAATAGGATCAAAACAAGTACAGGAATTCAGAATGGGGGGTGGGGTTGAATGAACTCCTTCGATTTTAAATTTTTCAATTTCTTTTCAAAAACGTTTTACACGCGCTGCTTATCTCAGTTAAATGCAAATCTCTCGGCTAACTAAAGAGTGCGGAATAAAGCTGATTAATTTGTGAACAGTAAGCTAAAAATAAATAAGTGCGTAAATGTAAAGAGTAGGGTCAAGAGTTTGTTTCTGGAAGTTCGGATATTAATATCCTACGTCTCCCCTTCTTCCTTATTCAGGAAGGATACACTAGAAGATTTGATGTACACAGTCCTTCTGCAGACACCCGATCACACAAGCCTCACTTGAACCAGAGAATAGACTCGAATGTTTATCTATGAATATCAACAGTAATGTTCTTCGAGTCTTGTGAGCTTTTTGAATATATTCAACAGATAGAAAGCTCTGGGATTATTTTGACAGCGTGACCGCGATGATAATGATGAATGGTATTTCTTCAATCCAGCTTCAGGTATTTATAGGCTTCGTCCAACGGTCATAAATGCTTCAAAGGAAAATAAATCCCGTTTGAATCTCTGTGAAAATTGTACGCCGTAAAACCTGCTCCACTAAAAGGTGAATTGCCCATTGACAGAGCCAATTTGTCGTATTCCATTTTTGTGCAAACATTGAAAAACGGCCTCTGTACATCGTACTATTTACACAAAATAGTACCTACGCTGTCTCCTCAATTCCAGGCAATTGTACGATTCTACATATCTTTTCCATTTTGAGTATACAATCGTATTTGAATCAATTTGAACTTGCGCCTGGAATTCTTTATCTTAACTAGCTCCAACTTCCTTCGTCGTTTGCAATGTTGCGACTGGAAAATGTTTAAATGTATGCACCGACTAGTTTCCTTTATACCACGTGCGTTTTTCCAGCGACTGGTTCTTTATTAAATCCAACGATTGGTTAGTTAAAACGCTGACGTTTTAACTTATCCATACGACATTGTTTTGCTAAAAACCCTCGACTGGTTAAATATAACACTGTAGCTCTCGTCTGGTTCTACAAACCATCAACTGATAAAGCCACGTAACTGCGTCTGGATTACCCAACGATTAGTCAAACTCTTTACTGTAGCTTCCGTCTGGTTCACTGTTTCTTGCGTCTGGTTCTGTAATCCACTGTAGACTGCGACTGTTTCTAAATCACTGTAGCTTGCGTCTAGTTCCAAAGTCCTGTCCTGCGACTGGTTCAACAAATTACTGTAGCTCTCGTCTGGTTGACTGATTTCAATACGCTGTCGTTTTGACTTATTCAAACGCTGTCGTTTTGCAGTTTTTACACTAACACTCAAATACTTGCGTCTGATACACTGTTCCCTTCATCTGAATATCACCAACAACCCTGTCGTCTGGATCCTTTCTTACTGTTATCAACGTCTGTATTTCTTGACTTATTTTGTTATCACCAAAACTAAAAATTTTATCCTAACAATTTCCCCTTTTTGGTGATGACAAAACCTAGCAGCCGAGATAAATAAATAAGCAAAAATAAATTGCACAACGGACTGCTAGAACGCAAGAATTCCATTGATTGAAGATTAAGTACAAGTACAAAAAATTTGTACAAGTTCTATCTTGACTAATAACCTCTTCTCCTCTTATATGCTCCACTCCTACTCAGCCTTCTTTCTCTCCTTGCCCTATCTCTTTCTCTTTCAGCACGCAAAGAATCCTCAGCGCTTGCGCGTCTATCATTATCAATAATTCCTTCTATGATATCTGAAGGTCGAATAGTACTGACACCACCTGTATTACCGCTACCCCTGTTCTGATCAACTGGAGATGGTTGAGGTCCTCGACTGGTACCTTCCCCCTTTTTGGCATCACCGCCACGAATGTATTCAACGAGATCGCCAATCTGGGTGGAGAGGCTGAGAAGATCTGCTGCTATTTTTGCTTGGAATTCTAACTGTTCACTTCTTATAGCAGCAACCTGCCCATCCAGTAAAATAATTTTAGCATCAAGCGCGTTGAACCTGTTCCTGACCGCCAGCGATTCTGTATCAGCAGTAACACCTTGGGCCATAACAGTTTTCTTCAATTCATTGAGACGAAGTATCTGAAGATCATCGTTATTTTTGCCTTCTTGTCGAGCACCCTGGATCAGATTTCGGAAGTAGTCATTTGGTGTCCCAGAGTGTTTTGAAGACCTTGCTCAACAGTGCGGAGTCTAGATAAAATATCACTATGAGCAGTATCCACACACTGTGATATAGAAGTCTTCAGATCATCCAGAAGAGGAGAAAGATCAACAGGAGCAGCTGGGAGCGAAGTCTGAGCCTCCGTAGTGTCATCCAGGGGAATATCATTGGAATCAAAATTCATTTGAGAATCACTGGACGAACTAGAAGACTCTTGTCGCTGAGGAATAGGTGGAGGAGACTCTGGACTCTCAACATAATACAATTGCTCCTCCAGTTCATTAGTAGAAACAACTGGTCCTAAGGCAAACTGTAAATTTTCTTCAAAAGAATCAGTCTCTTGCAAAATTGGTGAGGGAGAACGATAAACTGTAGCACCATCTGAAGAGCTTAGCTCAATATCTGAGTCTGTCTGTACACTAGAACTACTGAATATCCAACAAATGTATCTGTACATACACCCTTCTGAAAAGCACTAAGAAGGTAGTCTGGAATTCTCTTAACACCTAAATTATACACAACTATCTCTCGGCAAACCGGCCGTAAACAACCAAACATACTGTAGCGGATAATCTCTGTACAAACATTGCGCCACGCCCAAGTCTTAATCAATGATGGGGCTGCTCCCCAATACTGGACTGGCTCAATAAAGAAACCATGTGGCACAAAATCTATATCAACCACGCTTTCTGGCACTTGTCTCTTATTTACAAACAATGAGAGTTTGAAGCTACTTCTCCAAAACGAGTGGGCATCAGACAAAAGATCAATTATTTGAGACGCTGTTGCTGTCCACGGCTGCCCAGGAACAAGGTATTTTCGATGAGATTCCAAGAACTTCCTAAGCAGCAGCTCCCTATATTTGGCAAGAATATAGACTCTCCTCCTTACAGCCATTTCCAGTGAATCGGTTTCCGCCCATTCCAACATTAATTTCTCCTTCTCTTTCAGAATCTTCAAACTGTCAAGATCAGATAACTTATTTAAAGAAAAAGAATGAAAGAATTCTACGACTTCTTTCATAACCCGATCTCGCAACTGAACGAGAAAATCCACATCTCCACAGATCAACTCCACCGTTTCCCTTGCTGGATTCCCTCTAACAGGCTCATATTATTCCAGTATTTCTTTCCCTTTATCATGTATTGAAATGCGGGGAAGACTGACATAATACAGATCGCGTTCTTGAACCTCATGAATGTTTATAGATTCACCAAGTAGTATCTTAGTAATCTCGGCGGCAGTAATAGACGGAAACATCATGTCCTCAGAGATTTGCATCAATAGATCGTCAATGGACATGTGCTCCTCAGTACTGTGCGTGCTGCCAATTGCTTTCTCACCAGCCTTATCATCACCAAAACTTTTGCTGCCACCAGCTTCTGGTACTGTCCTTGTCTCATCAAACACTGGCAGCTCCTGATTGTCTACATCAAAATCTATTTCATCCTCGGAATATTGTTTCTCTTGATCCGCAGTCGCAAATTCTTGATCGAAAGCCCTATCAAACCAAGTTTCAATCCTATCACCTCTTTCAACATCTGAATCCTTAATGACTAAGTCCAGTTGAGCAAGGACTTGTTCAATAGTTGCGTCTGCATCCCCAGTCTTAGCCTCAGTAATTGATGCAATTCTTAATCCCCCAACTGGTTCTCGTTCACCAGTCGCAACCTCTGTGACTGGTTGTTCACACATAGTGCTAACACCAACTGGTTCTTCAATCGGTAATCTTTTAGCGGCAACTGGCTTTCCCTTGGTGGTCCTCTTCTTCTTGACAATTGGGGCCACCTCAGCATCACCAGCCGCTGGTCGCTTCTTTGTTACACCCTTCTTCTTCGCAGGGGTCCGCTTGACCTTTGGTGCATCCACAACCTCTTCTCCTCCAAGTTTGTCATTAATGACAACATATCGGTGCACAGTTTTCTCATTCAACACTCTGTGATTGGGAAATGTTTTTGATTCACCCAGCTCCAATCCGGGCACATTCCTCAACAGTACACAAATCTGAATTGCATAACCCTTCGCCTGCCGTGAACCAGGGGTTACCATCTCCCTTAAAACACCAAATAAAAGACAGCTCCAGTTTATTTTCACGTCAAACGTGATAGCTGTCATCAGCATAAATCTATCACGGGTCACAGAATCAAATGACCCAGCTTTGACATAGATTGTTTTGGCCAAAATATCATGCAACAGACGATATTGAATTTTCATTGCCTTCTTCAGACAATAAATGCTTACTTGTTCTTTGGATATGGAGAAGATACTGCGTGCATCGAACACCAGATTCTTGGGCACTTCTGATAAATCTGTCAGCCCCTCTACTGGTAGTTCAAACGTTGCGGCAAAAACTTCCTCAGAAATTTCCACTGTAACCCCATTCACAGTACTGACCACCAACCCATCTTCTCTAACTGAACTATTTGCGAAGAACTCTGTCAGTGCGGCTTCGTTGAACATGGCGGGACATCCCAGAAAATTTTTCAATCCGGTCGCTATGAGCGATTCAAACGTTTGAACCAAATCAGTATCCTCCATCCCGAAAACCACGTCGAAATCAATGTGGTGGCTGTTGCTGATCAACGAAGATGCCATTACGATTTAGGTTGAGAGCAAATAGATTTGCGAGTAGGGCTTCTGCAAAGAAAACACGCAAAGAGAGCAAGAGAGCAATAGTACGAGAAAGTCAATGAATAGTGGACGCCGTTATTTATATATGGAATACGAAATTTAAAAAAAATTGGAAACGGTGTAGATGTGACTTTTGGAATGATGACAAAGACACGTGTCAGTCATCGAGCGACGCGTACTATTTTTGGAAAAGATTTTCAAAATATTTTAACCGTACTGGCAAAAATAGGTAAAAACACGCGCGCCAAAAATATTGTCACGACTGCTGCGTCTGGTTTTACAACTTGCAGCTGGAATTTTAATATATCACCAGGTAGGCAAGATCTGGTCACAGATAAGTATCAACTATAGATATGCAACGTCTGGGTGAATCCAGACGCAACATATTCAGTCGACGTCACACTTAACAATCCAGATCTTGGTTCCCCCCGTGACTGGTACTTACCGCGACTAGTATACACTACGACTGGTACCCTCCAACGCGACATGCTTCCCTCAACTGGTTGTCTACTGAATTTTCATTGCCTTCTTCAGACAATAAATGCTTACTTGTTCTTTGGATATGGAGAAGATACTGCGTGCATCGAACACCAGATTCTTGGGCACTTCTGATAAATCTGTCAGCCCCTCTACTGGTAGTTCAAACGTTGCGGCAAAAACTTCCTCAGAAATCTCCACTGTAACCCCATTCACAGTACTGACCACCAACCCATCTTCTCTAACTGAACTATTTGCGAAGAACTCTGTCAGTGCGGCTTTGTTGAACACGGCGGACATCCCAGAAAATTTTTCAATCCGGTCACTATGAGCGATTCAAACATTTGAACCAAATCAGTATCCTCCATCCCGAAAACCGCGTCAAAATCTATGTGGTGGCTGTTGCTGATCAACGAAGATGCCATTACAATTTAGATTGAGAGCAAAAATATTTGCGAGTAGGGCTTCTGCAAAGTAAACACACAAAGAGAGCAAGAGAGCAATAGTACGAGAAAGTTATGTTTGCAAGGTAAGGGACAATGAATAGTGGACGCCGTTATTTATATATGGAATACGAAAAGTTAAAAAAATTTGGAAACGATGTAGATGTGACTTTTGGAATGATGACAAAGACACGTGTCAGTCATCGAGCGATGCGTACTATTTTTGGAAAAGATTTTCAAAATATTTTAACCGTACTGGCAAAATTAGGTAAAAACACGTGCGCCAAAAATATTGTCACAACTGCTGTGTCTGGTTTTACAACCTTGCAGCTGGAATTTTAATATATCGCCAGGTAGGCAAGATCTGGTCACAGATAAGTATCAACTGTATATATGCAACGTCTGGGTGAATCCAGACGCAACATATTCAGTCGACGTCACACTTAACAATCCAGATCTTGGTTCCCCCTGCGACTGGTACTTACCGCGACTGGTATACACTACGACTAGTACCCTCCAACGCGACATGCTTCCCTCAACTGGTTGTCTACTGTTCCCCCTGAACACATGACTTGCAACTGAGTTAAGCAATGGCTAACAACCTGCAATTGTTAGTGCACATACAATCAAGGCAATTCAAGGAGACCTAAAATATTTCTAAAATAAGAGAACTTAGCGTCTGCCAGAGGCTTTGTGAAGATGTCAGCAACTTGTTGCTCCGTCGACACGTACTCCAACCGGACGTCCTTCTTTAGCACGTGGTCCCTTATAAAGTGATGCCTGATGTCGATGTGTTTGGTCCTTGAATGCAGCACAGGGTTCTGCGTAATCGCTATTGCACTAGTGTTGTCACAGAAAATAGGAGCTTCGGAAGCATCAATGCCGTAATCCTTCAATTGATGTTGAATCCAGAGGATTTGACCTCAACAACTGCCAGCAGCGAGATACTCTGCTTCGGATGTTGACGTGGCAATTGACGTCTGCTTCTTACTGAACCAGGAGATCAGTCGATCCCCTAAGAATTGACACGTTCCACTTGTGCTCTTGCGATCAATCCTGCAACCTGCGTAATCTGCATCACTGTACCCAATTAGTTGAAAGCCGGAGTCTTTGGGATACCAAAGACCCACGTTGGAAGTACCCTTCAAATATTTTAATATTCGCTTTACAGCAATGTAATGTGATTGCTTTGGCTCTGCTTGGAATCTAGCACACATACAGACAGCAAACATGATGTCTGGTCTGCTAGCAGTCAAATATAGCAAAGATCCTATAATACCACGATACATTGATACCTCGATGGCAGTTCCAGCTTCATCTTTGTCGAGTTTGATTGTGGAGCTCATGGGAGTCGCTGTTGCTGAACTATTTTCCATTCCAAATTTCTTCAGCAGTTCTTTTGTATATTTCGCTTAGTTGATGAATATTCCATTCTCCAACTGGCAAACTTGCAAGCCCAGAAAGAACGTCAGCTCCCCCATCATGCTCATTTCGAACTTGTCCTGCATCAACTTAGAGAACTTTTTGCATAGCTTGGGGTTAGATGACCCAAAGATAATGTCATCAACATAAATCTGAACTAACAGAATATGGTTATCTTTAACAAATTTAAACAGTGTCTTATCTACTGTGCCTATAGTGAATTGATGCTCAAGTAGAAATTTAGTGAGTGTATCATACCAAGCTCTGGGTGATTGCTTCAACCCATATAGAGCTTTATCCAGTTTGTAAAAAAAATCTGGATGTGTATGTTCTATGAAGCCAGGAGGTTGTGCAACATACACTTCCTCTGTCAAGACGCCATTAAGAAAAGTACTCTTGACATCCATCTGAAAGACCTTGAAGTCTTTATATGCAGCATATGCGTTTGTAAAAAAAATCTGGATGTGTATGTTCTATGAAGCCAGGAGGTTGTGCAACATACACTTCCTCTGTCAAGACGCCATTAAGAAAAGTACTCTTGACATCCATCTGAAAGACCTTGAAGTCTTTATATGCAGCATATGCTAAGAACATGCCTATGGCTTCTAATCTAGCTACTGGTGCAAAAGTCTCGTCGAAATCTATTCCTTCCATTTGTCTAAATCCTTGTGCAACCAGCCTAGCTTTGTTTCTAGTTACTACGTCATCTTATTCAGTTTGTTCCTAAAGACCCAACGTGTTCCTATCACTGAATGATTATTAGGTCTAGGTACAAGTGTCCATACTTTATTACGTTCAAACTGATTTAGCTCTTCTTGCATAGCGTCTATCCAGCTTGGGTCATCTAAGGCCTCATCTATCTGCTTAGGTTCTATATGTGATAGAAATGCAACATCAAAATGATCATGAGATAGTTGGCCTCGTGTGCGAACAGGGGATTCGAAGTTACCTATGACTTGCTCGGGTGGATGATTTCTGTTCCACCGGAGATCAAGTCCAATGGGATTTGTTCTTTGTTCCCCCTGTGTTGTTGACTGGATTACAACTGCTGGATTGTCTGACACCAATTGAAATTGTTCATTGTTGGCTCGAGTGTCAGAATCTAGTTGTCGTGATGTACTTGCGACTGGGTCACCAGCCGGTGGACTTGATATCAATTGAATAGGACTTGCGGCTGGTTGTCCAGTAGTTGGTTGCGATGCCAATTGATACGTAACGCTTGCGACTGGTTGTCTAGACGCCAGTTGAGTTGAAGTGATTGCATCTGGTTGTCCAGTCGGTGGTCGAGTGTGATGGATCTGTGTAAACAGATCCTGATTAAGTTTTGAATTACACAAAACCTGTTATTGTGTTTCTAACAATTCCACTTAGTGTACAGATTTCAGATCCAAGAAGAAGATGAACAGTAGCAGTAATCTGTCCAGCCGATGATTTGAAAGATAAAGTTCAGCAGTTGGTTTGGTTTATCATTGTAAACGGCAGCTGGATTAGCAATGGAGACGTCCAAAGTTGAGTCAGCTGTTCGTAATCAGGCGGAGGCCAAGATGAACCAGCTGGAGCATAGTGAATCAGCTGGAACGATAAGAACCAGCTGCAAGCGCTAAAGAGAAGGTGGACCAGCAGGAACACCAATAAGAGAACCAGCTGGAACAGGAACTATGGAGTCTGCTGGAAGAAATGTCGAAAAATAAAATAAACAGTTGAAGTCTGGCAGACGTATGAAGAAAAGCAATCGGCTGTTGGATTGAAGCGAAGAGATCTGATAACAGTTGTGAACAGTGGAGTGCTTTCAAGAGCTGGATCAGCATATGGTTTGTGCGTTGGCTACAGTGCCTTCAGCAGGGAGGCAAAACCATCAGCCAAAGAAACAGCTGTTGCGCGAAGTGTTGTGACAAAGAAAAGACAACAGCTGAGCGAACAGCTGTTGAACAATCTGTTGGAAAATATTCAGCCGTTCAACGCAATCAACGCTCAAGATGGAAGAATCAATGGCTGAGATTAAGTCGTGCATATTGCCTGGAATTAAGGGAACAAGAATTGTACTATTATGGGAAATAGTACAATTTACAGAGGAGCATTGCACGCATTTGGAAAGACGACGATTTAGCCGTAACAAGCGCAGAAGAGATTGGAATTTGTCTAACGGCTATATTCAAACAGAAGCTATATATACGAGGATATCTGAAGGAAGAAGCTTGACGTTGGTGAGACTGTTGGTTGTTGCAGAATTACGTCGATTGCACAGTGCACCAGCAGAGGGAAAATGAACAGAAAGACGAAGCAATCGACCGCCATTAGAGAGGAACTTTCACGAGAGTCGATTGCTGAGTTTTAGTTAGCTTATGTAGAGCAATTTCCCTAGTGTGTGAGAAACAGAGATTTGAGAGCTTCATTGTAACAATCTAACACACAGAGATTCATTCACATTCATTAGTGAATGAATCTCAAAACCCATTTCACAAACAGGTCCCGTCCAAGCACGATGACGTTAAACTTGTGTATGTAGTTAGTCACACAGTTACGGCTGGTGTGCATTATTGAGTCTAGGAGTCCATACAAGTGCTGCTTGTGTGGGTGGGTGTTTGAAGATGACCTGTAACCATCAAAGTCTTCTAGTGGAGCCTTCCGAGGTGGAAGAAGGGGAGATGTAGGACATTGAGGTCCGAACTTCCAGAAACAAACCAGCTGGTCCATTTCATTAAAGCTTTCAGCATTTGCATATTTACTTTAGCATTCTCGCATTGCATAACACATTCAGCACGCACGTAAAATAGATTTTAGCACTTGCGTTTACAGTTAGCACACTTGCACATACAGTCGAACAGATTTATGTGGAACATAAATCTGTTTGAATCGTTTTAAAATATTAGGATTCAGTTCTGGTATTTTCCGCATGATTTTTTAAATCATACCAGATCTGTCTCCGGTGCTCTTCTGTATTTAATGTTCAAGAACCTTGAGCTATTGCAGCTCCATAGCAGCGCGCAAAATTTTTAATGTCTTTTAACAACAGCGGCTGCTAAGTTTCCTTCAAAAACAGGGACCCAACAGAGTGTCGTCTGGTTTTTCAATGTTCGTTGGCGCAACGTCTGATTGATTGTCGTCTGGTTGAACACTTGTCGCAACATCTCCAGCAGCTGGTGCACTTGGGGCATTTTGATCCTGCGGCTGATCCACGTTAGTTAAATCAATAACAACTGAATTACTTGTTGGATCTTGTTGGATAGGGTTGTGCGTTGTGACCACTGCTGGTTGTTCATCCTCAACTGAATATCTTTGTGGCACGTCGTCTTCGTCTGATTCCTCTAGACTTGTTGACTCCAGACGTGAACACAAGTCATGTAAACTTGCAGCTGAATTGGAATTGAAGCTGGTTTCATCAAATACCACGTGAGCAGATTCTTCAACTGTTAAGCTCCGGGTGTTGAACACTCTATATGCTTTGCTCACTGATGAATATCCTAAGAATACACCTGCATCAAATTTAGATTCAAAGGCTGTTAGATGCTTCTTGCCATTATTGTGAATGAAACACTTGCATCCGAACACCCTGAAATACGAAATATCAGGCTTTTTGCCAATCCAGATCTCATATGGGGTTTTATCGTGCATCCAATTAATCATAGATCTATTCTGAGTGTAACACACTGTGTTAACTGCTTCTGCCCAAAATTTTTCAGAAATGCCTGAATATGCAATCAAAGATCTTGCAGCTTCTTTTAATGTGCGGTTTCCCCTTTCAGCTAACCCGTTTTGCTGAGGAGTTCTAGCTGCAGAGAGCTCATGCTTTATCCCCAAGTCTTCCAAATAAGAAGTTAATTTAAAATTTAAAAACTCAGTACCGCGATCACTTCTTATCCGGTTGACTGAACAAGATCTGTCATTTTGTAAACGTTTCAAAGGCGTATCAGCTGATCAGCGGTTTCAGATTTTGCTTTTAAAAACAACACCCAAGTATATTTTGAAAAATCATCAACTACTGCAAGGGTGTAGGACGTTCCCCTAAGCTTGTTACTGAAATAGGACCAAAAAGATCCATATGTAAAAGCTCAAGGCAACGGGAAGAACGTTTTCCACCTTTATTTTTGAAATTCGATTTTATTTGTTTTCCCAGCTGACATGCTGCACAGATCTTATCCTTAGAAAAGCTGATTTTTGGCAGACCAGAGACCATATCGTGTTGACTCAGCTTAGCAAGTGTTTTGAATGAAAGGTGATTCATTCTTTGATGCCAAAACCAGCTCTTGGAAGAGCCAGCTGCAAGGCACAACTGTTCAGACTTCACGTGATCTGACCAATCGATAACGTAGGTATTCTCCAAACGTTTACCTAGCAATACAGTCAGACCAGTTGAATTCTGAACTGTGCATGTGTGTTGTTGAAAATTAACAAGGAAACCTTTGTCACAAAGCTGACTGATACTGATTAGATTGTAACGCAAGTTATCAACAACTAGAATATCAGAAATAGAGATGTTACCATGGGTAAGCTTACCCTTACCCACAGTGTTACCGTATGCATTATCACCAAACACAATTTTAGCTCCTTTGTGTGGTGTGACGTCTGATAGCAGCCTGGGATTTCCTGTCATGTGACGTGCACAGTCTGTACATAATTACGGTGAGATCTGTTGAGTTTTTGATTTCACATTTTTGACCATATGAATCTCTCCTTGGCTGAGTATTTTTCCAACCAGTTTTTACCTTCTTTGAGCTACGCCACGGCTGGTTAGGAACAAACTGTTTTTGACCAGCTTTCGCTTTGTCTTTGTCCAGTTTGTTCTTTAGCCAGTTAGGCTTGGAGCTCTCAGTTTTTGAAAAGCCGATACCAGCTTTTCCATTATCGCTCAACTTTGGAGAGTTCTGATCATCATATTTTACCGACTCAAAGCAGTCATATATCACATTAGCTTTGACAAAGCTCATTTTATTGAACTTGTCATAGGCCTGCTGTGACTGAGTACTGGTCTCTCCTTCACTCAATTCACTACTATTGAATCCCAAACCAGACTTATCATTGGCTAGTTTTTGACTCTCGTTCAGTTTGTGAAGAGATCGAGAAGACCGATTCCAGGCGGTCACTACTTGCTTCAATATTTCGATTTCAGCTTTGAGCTCACTGGTCTCATTTTTCAACACATCATTCTCAGCTGTTAGCTTACTTAGCTCGATTTTCAAACTGTCAGTGTCACCAAGTTCAACAGCACTTTATTCGACTGAGCTATTTTTCAAATCAGCATTTTCAGCTTTCACTTCCTCGAACGAGTGAGAAAGCTTCCTATACTCTTTGACCATGTCATTAAGTGCAGTGACAAGGTCTTCTCGTGTAAAATCAACATTATAGAAGTCAAATACCTCGTCGTCATATGTTTGGTCAGCCATTAGACAGTGAACCTCCTCCTGTTCACTATCGCTGGATGATGAGCTGCTGGATGAAGATTCTGAATCACTATCTGCCCAGCTCTTGGTACTTTCCTCAGCCATCAACACTTTACGGTCATGCTTGCGGCTGGGTTTCTTGTCACTTCTCATCCTCATCCGCCTATCCTTGGATCGCTCCTTGGATCTTTCGACATTTCTATCATCATTCTTGTCATCACGGTTGTACCGATCCTCCTTCTTGTATCTATCCTCCTTCTCATCTCTTCTGTATCTGTCATCTTTCTTGGGCCTGTTGCACTCAGCTGCCAAATGCCCTGGTCGTTCACAATTGAAACATATCACGTCAGATACAGATTTATCAGTTTATTAAAACTGGTGTAAGGAGAGGAAGGGTGGAAGGATCTTCTCATGAATTTCCCAAACTTCTTGACGAAGAGGGACATGACGTCGTCACTAAGTTGGTCAGCCGTCTTGCTGGTGCTAGGAGAGCACTGTTCGATTGTTGTAGCTGCCAATGCTTTTGTCGGCTGGGAGGTTGAGGGAACTTCAGATCTTGTCTCCAGTTCAAATTCTTATGCCTTTAGATTTGCGAACAGATCATGAAGCTCCATCTTGTTCAGGTCCTTCGACTCCCTCATCACCATGGTCTTCACGTCCCACTCCTTGGGTAATGCTCTCATGACTTTCAATGCTAGCTCTCTGTTGCTGTATTCTTTGCCAAGGCTATTCAACTCGATCACTATTGCACTGAATCGCTCATCGAACTCTGTCATGGTTTCTCCATCCTTCATCTTGATGGATTCGTACTTTTGCTGAGCGACTGTTAGTTTGTTCTCCTTCGTCTCATCGCTTCCCTCACATATCTGGACCAGCTTATCCCAGATTTCTTTTGCTGTGGCGCAGGTTTTGATTTTGCTGAACATGTTTTTGTCTTTGTCCAGTGTCTTGTATAGGATGTCCCTGGCCACATTGTCCAAGTTAGCTTTCTTCTTGTCATCATTTGTATATTCATGTTTGGCTTTCTCAAGAAACTGAGGCTCTCCATTTGTTACAGAAACCGCCAGATTGGGCTTCATTATCTTCAATGGCCCTTCAGTAATAACAGTCCACATCTCATAATCCGTAGCAGCCAGATGCGCCTGCATGCGAATCTTCCAATCATCGTAGTCCTCTCTGGAGAACAAGAATCTTTTTTTGAGAGGTAGACATATTTTTAAAATAACGCTCTGAGAAGCGCCTGCTCTGATACCAATTGATGGTCCCAAAAATAGGATCAAAACAAGTACAGGAGTTTAGAAGGGGGGGGGGGGTTGAATGAAATCCTTCGATTTTAAACTTTTCAATTTCTTTTCAAAAATGTTTTACACGCGCTGCTTATCTCAGTTAAATGCAAATCTCTCGGCTAACTAAAGAGTGCGGAATGAAGCCGATCAATTTGTGAACAGTAAGCTAAAATTAAATAAGTGCGTAAATGTAAAGAGTAGGGTCAAGAGTTTGTTTCTGGAAGTTCGGATATTAATATCCTACGTCTCCCCTTCTTCCTTATTCAGGAAGGATACACTAGAATATTTTATGTACACAGTCCTTCTGCAGACACCCGATCACACAAGCCTCACTTGTATGAACTCCTAGTATCTCCACAACAATCCACGCAGACGCAGCTGCTGGTTTACAACACTTATCAATATTTTCAAACGGCTTTTTGAGAAACCCGTTTGTTACAGACTCAAATGATTTAACAATGAATACAATGCTATGAGTATTGTAAATTTTCTCTGGTTTCTAAACACAGAAACTCGATTCAAAAGATTGAATCAGAGAATAGACTCGAATTTTTATCTATGAATATCAACAGTAATGTTCTTCGAGTCTTGTGAGCTTTTTTAATATATTCAACAGATAGAAAGCTCTGGGAGTATTTTGACAGTGTGACCGCGATGATAATGATGAATGGTATTTATTCAATCCAGCTTCAGGTATTTATAGGCTTCGTCCAACGGTCATAAATGCTTCAAAGGAAAATAAATCCCGTTTGAATCTCTGTGAAAATTGTACGCCGTAAAACCTGCTGCACTAAAAGTTGAATTGCCCATTGACAGAGCCAATTTGTCGTATACCATTTTTGTGCAAACATTGAAAAAAGGCCTCTGTACAACGTACTATTTACCCAAAATAGTACCTACAATGTCTCCTCAATTCCAGGCAATTGTACGATTCTACATATCTTTTCCATTTTGAGTATACAATCGTATTTGAATCAATTTGAACTTGCCTGGAATTCTTTATCTTAACTAGCTCCAACTTCCTTCGTCGTTTGCAATGTTGCGACTGGAAAATGTTTAAATGTATGCACCGACTGATTTCCTTTATACCACGTGCGTTTTTCCAGCGACTGGTTCTTTATTAAATCCAACGACTGGTTAGTTAAAACGCTGACGTTTTAACTTATCCATACGACATTGTTTTGCTAAAAACCCTCGACTGGTTAAATATAACATTGTAGCTCTCGTCTGGTTCTACAAACCATCAACTGATAAAGCCACGTAACTGCGTCTGGATTACCCAACGACTAGTCAAACTCTTTACTGTAGCTTCCGTCTGGTTAACTATTTCTTGCGTCTGGTTCTGTAATCCACTGTAGACTGCGACTGTTTCTAAATCACTGTAGCTTGCGTCTGGTTCCAAAGTCCTATCCTGTGACTGGTTCAACAAATTACTGTAGCTCTCGTCTGGTTGACTGATTTCAATACGCTGTCGTTTTGACTTATTCAAACACTGTCGTTTTGCAGTATTTACACTAACACTCAAATACTTGCGTCTGATACACTGTTCCCTTTGTCTGAATATGATCAACAACCCTGTCGTCTTGATCCTTTCTTACTGTTATCAACGTCTGTATTTCTTGACTTATTTTGTTATCACCAAAACTAATAAATTTTATCCTAACATAGCTGTTCCCTTGACTACGTTAACGAGGAAACAAGTGAAGTTTAACTGCACAGCTGAATGTCAAAATAGTTTTGACAATTTGTAACAAGCATTGATAGAAGCACCTGTGTTAACCATGCCATCTGATCAAGGAAAATTCGTGATTTACACAGATGCGTCTAAGATGGGATTAGGTGTTGTACTGATGAAGGACAACAAAGTAATTTCATACGCATCTAGACAGCTGAAAGATCACGAGAAGAACTATCCTACACATGATTTGGAACTGGCAGCTGTTGTCTTTGCCCTTAAGGTATGGAAGCATTATCTCTATGGGGAGAATTGTGAAATATTTACTGATCATAAGAGTTTGAAATACTTCTTTACCCAAAAATAACTGAATATGAGGCAGAGGCGATGGTTGGAACTGGTTAAAAGATTATGACGTACGATCAGCTATCATCCAGGAAAAGCTAATGTGGTAGCTGATGCTCTAAGCAGAAAGTCTGTTGGATTAGCTCAGTTGATTGTCCAGAGACCATTGGCAGCTGACATTGAAAAGTTTGAACTAGAAATAGTGCCCAGCGGTAGTAATATGGTTTTGGTGAAGATGGAGTAATCAGATATCTGGGAAGGATTTGGGTGCCTCAAGTAGACACTTTGAGACCAGATCTCTTGGCAGAAACCCATATAGCTCCATATTCATTACACCCCGGAAGTACCAAAATGTATAAAGACCTCCAGAAGCTGTATTGGTGGCCAGGAATGAAACGGGATATTGCTAGATATGTATCAGAATGTTTAACTTGCCAACTGGTGAAGGCTGAACATCAAAGGCCGGCTGGATTGTTGAAGCCACTGCCTATTCCAGAATGGAAATGGGAGTGTATAGATATGGATTTTGTAATTGGTTTACCAAAGACTGCGCAAGGATATAACTCCATTTGGGTTATAATAGATAGACTCACTAAGTCTGCTCATTTCTTACCAGTCAAGACAACATATGATGTGAGCAGATATGCAGATTTATATGTGACGGAAATAGTGAGGTTACATGGTATTCCGATTTCTATTGTATCGGATAGGGATCCGAAGTTCACATCAGCTTTTTGGAAGAGTTTGCATAGAGCTATGGGTACAAAACTGACCTTTAGCACGGCGTTTCACCCTCAGACAAATGGACAATCTGAAAGGGTGATTCAAATTTTAAAAGACTTGCTCAGAGCATGTATTGTGGATTTTTCAAAAATTTGGGATCTGAAGTTACCATTAGTAGAGTTCGCCTACAATAACAGTTTTCAAGCTTCAATTCAGATGGCTCCATTTGAAGCACTCTATGGTCGAAAATGTAGAACACCACTTCACTGGGATGAAGTTGGTGAAAGAACTGGTTTAGGACCAGATGTAGTGGAGCAAACAGCAGCAGCTGTTAGGAAAATACGAGAAAGGATGAAGGCTGCTCAAAGCCGACAGAAGAGTTATGCAGATAATAGAAGAAGGGAATTAAATTTTGAAGTAGGTGATTATGTATTCCTGAAAGTTGCTCCAATGAAAGGAGTAATGCGTTTTGGAAAGAAAGGGAAATTGAGTCCAAGATATATTGGACCATATGAGATCCTAGAAAAGATAGGAACGCTAGCATATCGTTTAGCACTACCATCGCAGCTGTCAGCAGTGCATAGTGTTTTTCATGTTTCAGCCTTGAGGAAATACATTCCTAACCCTTCGCATGTGCTAAGTCATGAACCAATCCAATTAGCACCATATTTAAGTTATGAAGAAAGACCAGAAAGAATTCTCCTTCGAGAAATTAGAAAGCTAAGAAACCGTAGTATTCCTATGGTCAAGATGAAATGGTCTAATCAATCTGAGCGAGAAGCAACATGGGAGACAGAAGCTGATATGCTTAACCTTTACCCATATCTGTTTGGTAAGTAAATTTCGAGGACGAAATTTCAATAAGAAGTGTAGAGTTGTAACGCCTCAAAGTCCATAGGATTACATATATGAATCTGGTTTATTTTTTCATTGGGTCAAAATGACAATTTAATTGTTGGCAAAAGCTGATTTCATTGATTTCATAAAATGAGAAGCAACGCAGCTGGTTTCAACAGATGACTCCAAGGGCGACACATGAGCGGGTTTTTAACTTGGTTGGAAAATGATTTTAAGGAGGACAATGATTTCTTTTGAAAAGGCTTTGGTGTATTACAAATTAAAATGATGTGAAGGGAATTTTACCAAATTTTATAATTTAATCGAGGTGTGTCATGCTTGCAGAACGTAGCACCTTGCCACTAATCCCTTCCATATAAATACCTGTTTTGAAAGCAAAGTTTATTTTCACTTGTATCATAAAATTCTTTCGTGTTCTTCTAAACATAATTTACAGAGAAGCTTGTTGTGTTGTTCAAGGAGAAGATTTCTGCAGGAATCGACTGTGGTTGTAAGGCTTCGTTTTAAGGAAATTAAAAGCTGATCCTTTGCTACACCATTTATTGAAGTTTGTATAAATCTGCTTGTCTGTATATTTAAGAGATGTTGAAGTTCATGTTTAAAATGATTTACGCATGTTCAAGGAAAGAAAGTTGGGTTCAAAAGGATGTTTTTGCTTCCAAGGTTTCCAGAAAATGTTTTAAGAAAGTTATGGATGTTTCAAAGCACTGAGATGTTGGATTTGAGTCATGTTTGTTAGGAAAGTTCTTCTTCTTTCTGGTGAATGGTAACTAATGAGCTTGACGCTGTGTGATCGGAGTTACTGGTCGAATCAGAAGTTAAATCTGGTTTGATAGGTAACGGCTGGTAGCATGGCTGTCGCTTTGATGTTGCAACACCAAGTTTGTAATCAGCAGTTGCAAATTTTTAGTATTCAGCAGTTGCATGGATTCGCGTTTCAGTAGTTATATTGTTCGTATTCAGTTGTTGGCAGATGTTGCACCAATAGTATTCAGCAGTTGCGATTGATTAGTGTTTCAGCAGTTGTGTTAGTTGTGTCCAGCTGTTGCATTTATTCTTAATCAGCTGTTGCTTTGATTTGCCATCATCAGTTGCATTAGTTTGGTTCAGTTGTTGGTTCATTCAACGTCTGAAATTATGCATTTAAGTTGCGTTGACTGCTGAGTTGACCAACTACATTCATTGTTCCCAAAATCAGCTGTTGAGTTCAATTGTATTTCATTTACTGCTGAGTTGACTAAATTGAGTTGCGTTGCCATCTATTACAAGCTAACGACATCGTTTCATTTATCACATCTGTTCAATGTTAGAGAGTGTCCTTGCAGCTGTTTTACGCTAACGATATTGTTTCCCTTAGCAAAAGCTGATTCCTTTTAGCGATAACCATGAACAGTAAAGATCTGTTTTGCTACCAAGTACTGTTCCATTTTATCACGTCTGATTTCATTTCAGCGATAAGTTCCCAATAGTTGAATTCGATACTCAGTAAAGTTTTAAAATGGAAGCAAGTTTTTAAATGAAGGAACCCGATGATGTTTAAAGAGAATTTCAAAGAAAAGATGAGAGTTAAAGGAACAAAAGTTTATTTTAAGATTTATGGCATAGATAACAGACGGTCACAAGGAGAAGGGTGAGTAGTCGTTCAGATGTCGACTGCCCTTTCATATGAGCTATATGCTAAAAATGTCATCGGAAGTCATTTTGATCAAAGTGCAACACGGACCTAAGGTGAGATTCTTCCTTTTAACTCAGTATTTGATGATCAAATGTATGCCTGCGGTAAATGAAATTGTTATTACTCAGATTTTACTTGCCGAGCCCCTAGGCTCATTAGATTTTAAAATGGTGCAGGTACGACAGCTGAGGAGCGAATGGGAGGTGAATCCTGAAAACAGCTGCTGGGTGGTGTTGTGTTTATTGACGGCCAGCGTTTTCCGTGTCATAGATGATGTAGTATTTCATTTTTAGACGTCTGTATTAAATCAGTTACAACAGTAGTAATTCATGTAGAATGACAACTGTTGTAAAACCGCAATTGCAATATATAATAGAATCTGTTTTCCGTAAATTTTCAGTAGTTGGCTCCGCTTATGTACTCGCCTGTCAGCTAGTGTTTGTGTTTCATTATTTTTCTAAGTTATAAGGAATACAGCTTATAAAAAAATTGTCTTTCAGCCCTTTATTTTATTCTAAAATTTTATTTCGTGACCCCGTGGGTTTGGGCGTCACATGGGTAAGCATCCTATATTCTAGGAATACAGATCTATAGAGATAGATCAAAAAGGATGCTCGGACTCATCCAAGCGACCTATATCGATACCATACTTAAGCGGTTCTCAATGGAAGAGTCCAAGAGAGGACACCTGCCTATGTGCCTCGGGGTCACTCTATCTAAGTCTATGTATCCGAAGACTGATGAGGAGATAGAGAGTATGACACGTGTGACATATGCCTTGGCAATAGGTACTATTATGTATGCTATGATCTCAACTAGACCGGATGTCGCATATGCTCTGGGTGTCACGAGCCGCTACCAAGCAAATCTCGGCCAGATGCATTGGAAAGCCATGAAAGATATTCTTAAGTACTTACGAAGGACTAAGAATATGTTCATGGTCTATGGGGGTGATGAACTAAAATTGGAAGGCTACACTGATTCTAGCTTCCAATGCGATGTGGACGATTCGAAGTCGACATTTGGATTTGTATTCATGCTCAATGGTGGTGCTGTCTCTTGGAAGAGTTCCAAACAAGATGTCATGCCTCGTGCTCATATCAGATAAAACTTACAAACACATGAGGAAGCTATTAAAAAGCGGGTAAAATTTTCGCTTTTGGCCTGACGGTTAAAAACAATATAATTTAAAATAATGCGATACTGAAAATAGATATCCCAGTTTAAGAAAACAACCACACGCGGGTTACCAGCCAACAACAAACAATATAGCATAACATCAACATGTATCAGACACCAACAACGAAAAACAACAACAAAGCACAGGGCATCCCCTGGCTAAGAATACTGATACATATAAATATGCTATACGCCACTGGGATACTCTAACCACCTCCTGGGGCACCACCAGCTGGGTTAAAACCACGACCAGCTATATGCAGATGCTATGTCATGACATGCAGGACAACAACCAAAGGCTACAACAAAAGAAGGGAGCCAAAGAACGCAATGCATAGCTCAACGAAGTCTGCAATAGATCATGTGGCCACGGTGAATGTAGGACATGTGGGTGCTACCCACTCACCCCTACTCGCCCACCCTTACCAGATGCATCAACAACCCAACCTATGAACTGTGGTAGCTAGCCACTCGGCGCATAGGGGAAATGAGAGTGCGGAATCACCGCTCGCCCTCGCATCCTGGTAAGTAAACAGAACAACAACAACAAAGCAATGGCTGCAAAAGCTGAACGGAGATGCAGATGCGTGTATGCAACATGCTGGAATAACAAGCATATAAATATATGCGAAACACTAATAGCATCAGCAAGTATACACGACATAACCAACAGTCATCTCACAAAACAGCAGCCAGCAATAGCCATCTCACAAATTATCCAAGCCATAACATCGCTGTATTACAAGCTCCTGTACCTCAATTCCGCTCAACAATTACCACAAAGGGATCCTGAGAAATCTGGTTAAAACCTGCTAAACAACGAAGCATAATTCTCAGGGATGCTATCAGAAGCTCACGGCAGGGAGCCACGCTCAACCAGCAACAATTCAACCCATACAACTAAACAGGAAGCTTAAACAAAGGCTAATACTAAGATCTCATCAACAATTTGAAGTTCTACCTCGACGACGTAACGTACGGCCGAAGACAGCAACTTCACGATCTCGCTATTGCCAAACACAGCCTCCAAGAGTGGTATCAATCGAAAGATCTCTTCGTGAGGAGTCCAACGCTACCTCGAACGTCCAAAAAGGTGGTCGGAAACGATGGGAATCACCGGATAAAATCAACGGTGAACAGTACTAGGGTTCGAAGAATAGAGGTCGACAACCAAGATAATATTTTGCTAAGTATGGGATCTGGTGCTTGAAATCGAAGACCAAGTCTTCCTTAAATACATGCGTAAAAGTTGGTTAAAATCATCAACGCTCGCTACAAAATACAACCAGTAGATGCAAAGAAACCAACTGCTGAATTCTCAAACAACGCTAAACAAAACGGTGTCGCAGCGACTTAACAAAACGACGTCGCACCGCTTACGTCATCAAATCTGCCACCAGCTGGTCGTTAATCCATCGACTGGATTCCTTAGCGCTAACTAAAACAACGACGCACATCCTACGTCATCCAGTCGCTAGCTCTCGCGCAAAACAACCAGACGCAAGCTACAGGAAACCAGACGCAAGCTACAGTAGAGTTGACCATCGTTGACATCTACTCTCAGCTGGACAACCAGTCGACACACACGCGAACAAATCCTCGCAGCTGGTACCAGTCGCAACATCCAAACGACGTTGCGCCAACTTATCGAAACGCTGTCGTTTGCCCTCAACAACCAAAATAAAGCAGCAGCTGGATACAAACATGATACCAGCTTTTACTTAACACAACGCATCCAGATTTCACTAAAACGACGACGTTTAGGATCTCGCATTATCAAAACAACGCAGCGACTGGATTTCACCAAGTCGACCAGCTTTCTCTTAATTACATTTCAGGTCTCACATTTCTACCCCCACTTAAAAAGATTTACGTACCTCGAAAATCGAACAACAATACTGGAAAAACAAATAAACAGCAAGATACACAACAGAACTCTGCCTCACACAAGCCAAGAGTTCAAGATAACTAAGAAAACAATTAACAACAATTAGGGAAGAAATACAACCAAAAGCTACAAACTACTGGAAATTCAGCTCAACCGCTACCCAAACAGATGCGGCCCCTCGCGCTGCATCTTTTCTTCCAGCTCCCAAGTAGCCTCTTCCCTTCCATGTTTGCTCCACTGCACCATCACCAACGGAATGGTCTTATTTCTCAGCTGTTTCTCTTTCCTGCCAAGGATATGCAAGGGATATTCTAGATAACTCAATGTCTGATCTAGTTCTACCTCGTCAGTCCTAAGCACATGAGACGGATCTGGCTCATACTTCCTCAACATGGAAACATGAAAGACGTCATGCAGAAAGACAACTCTGACGGCAACAACAGTCGATACGCTAAAGGACCAATCCTCTCAACAATCTCATAAGGTCCGACGTAACGAGGGGCTAACTTTCCCTTACGTCCAAAGCGCATAACACTGCGAAACGGAGAAACTTTGAGAAATACACGATCACCAACCTGAAACTCAAGAGGTCGACGCCTCTTATTCGCATAATTGGCTTGGCGATCCTGGGCAGCTTTCATCCGCTATCTAATAAGATCCACATGATCTTTCATTTGCTGCACAAAGTCAGGGGCAGAGAGCTGCTTCTCCCCCACTTCTTCCCAACATACCAGCGATCTGCACTTCCTTCCATACAAAGCCTCAAAAGGTGCCATGCCAATCGTCACCTGATAGCTGTTATTGAAGGAAAACTCCACTAAAGACAACGCGTCTTGCCAGCTACCTCCGAAATCCAACACAACAGCTCGCAACATATCCTCTAACGTCTGGATAGTGCGCTCAGATTGGCCATCTGTCTGGGGGTGATAACGGTGCTTATCGCCAATCTGGTACCAAAGGCTGTTTACAAACTTTTCCAAAACCTGGAAGTAAACCTCGGATCTCGGTCAGAAACGATTGAAACAGGCACACCATGCAGTCTAACAACAAAATCAACGTACAGCTTCTCCATCTTCTTCAACGAGAAGGTCATCCCATAGGGAATGAAATGTGCAGACTTCGATAGTCGGTCTATAACCACCCAAATAGCATCACATCCTCTGCTGGAACGAGGCAGATGCGTCACTAAATCCATCGCTATGTGCTCCCAATTCCATTGGGGAACTTCCAAAATCTGTAACAGACCACCAGGTCTCATCCTTTCGGCCTTTACCATCTGACAATTCAAAAAATGAGCGACAAAACCAGCAACATCGCTCTTCAGGCCAGCCCACCAGAAGTGCGGCTTCAATGCGTGGTACATCTTCCGTGCACCAGGATGAACACTATGTCTGCTATAATGTGCTTCTCGAAGGATCTCCTCCTTCAAATCAATGAGGTTTGGCACAGCCAACCTGCCACGAAACCTCAAACACCCATCGGACGAGATAGAATAGTCCTCAAGTTCGCCAGCTCTGACCTTCAACTTCAACTCATGGATGGAAGGATCAGTCCTTTGAGCTGCTCGAATGCTAGAAACAATCTGCGGCTCCACTTGGAACGATGAAACCACAACGCAATCCTCAGCCGGGTATAATCTCCAACCAGTAGTGTTAAGATGCTCTTGGTCCTTCGAGATATACAACGACGCAAGCATCTCACTAGCCTTCCTGCTCAATGCATCGGCCACTACGTTCGACTTCCCAGACTGGTATTTAATCTCACAATCAAAGTCCTTTAGCAGCTCCATCCACCCACGCTGTCTCATATTTAAGTCAGGCTGCGAAAATAAATACTGCAAACTTTTGTGGTCGGAGTACACCACAAACTGCTCGCCATACAGGTAGTGACGCCAGATCTTCAACGCAAAGACCACCGCTGCTAACTCCAAATCATGGACTGGATAACGAGTCTCATGCGGTTTCAACTGCCGCGAGGCATACGCAATGACTCGACCATTCTGCATCAACACACAACCCAGCCCATTGAGCGAAGCGTCAGAACAAACAACGAATCCACCTGAACCAGACGGCAGAGCCAACACAGGCGCAGTAGTCAGCTTCTCCTTAAGCAGTTGAAAAGAATTCTCACACTGCTCAGTCCAAACAAAACGCTTTTCCTTCTGAGTCAATTGAGTCATCGACTTTGCTATACTAGAGAATCCCTCAATGAAGCGACGATAATAGCCATTCAGACCCAAGAAACTACGAATCTCGTAAACATTCCTGGGATGCTCCCAGTTCAGAACGGCATCAACCTTTCTAGGATCTACAGAAATCCCCTCGGCTAAAATTACATGCCCCAAGAATACGACGCGATCCAACCAGAACTCACACTTGGAAAACTTTGCATACAACTGCTGGTCTCTCAGCGTCTGAAGGACAATACGCAAATGCTCCTTGTGCTCCAAAGGAGTCTTCGAATAAACCAATATGTCGTCAATAAAAACAATCACAAACTGGTCTATGAACTCTCTGAAAACCCGGTTCATCAGATCCATAAAGACTGCAGGCGCGTTGTTCAACCCAAACGGCATCACCAAAAACTCAAAATGTCCTTACCTCGTATGAAACGCAGTCTTCGCGACATCTTGATCCCTCACCCTCAGCTGATGGTACCCGGAACGAAGATCAATCTTTGAATACACCACAGAACCTTGCAACTGATCAAACAGATCATCGATTCTCGGCAACAGGTACTTGTTCTTGACAATGGCTTTATTTAGCTGGCGATAATCAATGCACATCCGCATTGAGCCATCCTTCTTCTTCACAAACAATATGGGCGCTCCCCACGGCGACATACTAGGTCGGATAAAACCTTTCTCCAGCAAATCATCTAACTGCACCTTGAGTTCTCTCAACTCCGCAGGCGCTAGACGATATGGGGCACGCGAAATCGGAGCTGTGCCAGGCACCAGCTCTATGCTGAAGTCAATCTCTCCCCACGGCGACATACTAGGTCGGATAAAACCTTTCTCCAGCAAATCATCTAACTGCACCTTGAGTTCTCTCAACTCCGCAGGCGCTAGACGATATGGGGCACGCGAAATCGGAGCTGTGCCAGGCACCAGCTCTATGCTGAAGTCAATCTCCCACCTCGGAGGAAAACCAGGAATCTCCTCCGGAAACACATCCGGGAAATTTCGCACAACGGGAACGTCACTGAGCTGAACGCGGGAAGAAGAAGACGCATCCAAAGCGTAGATCATAAAGCCAGCATTCCCCAAAGACAACAAGCTGAACATCTCCATTGCTGAGACCAACGGGATCTTCGATCTAGAATCCTGGCCGTAGAAGTCCCACTTCTCGCCAGACAAAGGCCTAAAGCGCACAATCCCATGGAAGCAGTCCACGGAGGCCCTATAGTTGGACAACACATCCATCCCAACTATGCAATAGAAATCCCACAGCATCAATCGAATCAAGTTAGCTAACAGGACATGCTCACCAAACCGCAACACACCATCCAACAAAACCTCCTGGGAGAACAGGCTCACACCACCAGGGGTAGAAACATAAATAGCACCGCGCAAAGGGATGGTACACAGACCATGCTCAACAACAAACGAATCAGAAATAAACGAATGCGATGCACCGGTGTCAAATAACACACGTGCAGGAAAATCAAAAACAAGGCAAGTACCTGCGATCACCCGACTCGGTGTCTCCTCGGCCTGCTCCCTAGTGATGGCGTTAACCTGAGCATGCTGGGGTCCAGAGAAGAAAGGCTGAGACGATTGTCCGAACCGCAACAGACCAGGCTGCTGAAACAGCCTAAACTGAGTCTCACCTAATCGGGGCTGCTGAAACTGAGGGGAACGACCCCTAGACTGACCTCCTCGACCCTGAGGCTGGGCCGCGGTCTGCTGTGATCCAGTTGACGGACACACTCTAGAAAAATGCCCGTACTGACCACAAAGGTTGCAGGAACCCTGCACACCAACACACTGAGTGGAAGGATGCTTTCCACAACAAAAGCCACAAAACTCAGTCCGTATACGCCACTGGGATACTCTAACCACCTCCTGGGGCACCACCAGCTGGGTTAAAACCACGACCAGCTGTAAAACCTGGGTTTCCTGAAAACAACACAACAAGGAAAACAACCAAGCCCCAGAGGGACATGGGGTCAAACTCCAGTACGGAGAGCAACTATAACCAGCAGAAAATAGCATGAATAAAATGTAGATGCTATGCATGACATGCAGGACAACAACCAAAGGCTACAACCAAAGAAGGGAGCCAAAGAACGCAATGCATAGCTCAACGAAGTCTGCAATAGATCATGTGGCCACAGTGAGTGTAGGACATGTGGGTGCTACCCACTCACCCCTACTCGCCCACCCTTACCAGATGCATCAACAACCCAACCTATGAACTGTGGTAGCTAGCCACTCGGCGCATAGGGGAAATTAGAGTGCGGAATCACCGCTCGCCCTCGCATCCTGGTAAGTAAACAGAACAACAACAATGAAGCACTGGCTGCAAAAGCTGAACGGAGATGCAGATGCGTGTATGCAACATGCTGGAATAACAAGCATATAAACATATGCGAAACAATAATAGCATCAGCAAGTATACACCACATAACCAACAGTCATCTCACAAAACAGCAACCAGCAATAGCCATCTCACAAATTATCCAATCCATAACATCGCTGTATTACAAGCTCCAATCCGTACCTCAATTCCGCTCAACAATTACCACAAAGGGATCCTGAGAAATCTGGTTAAAACCTGCTAAACAACGAAGCATAATTCTCAGGGATGCTATCAGAAGCTCACGACTGGGAGCCACGCTCAACCAGCAACAATTCAACCCATACAACTAAACAGGAAGCTTAAACAAAGGCTAATACTAAGATCTCGTCAACAATTTGAAGTTCTACCTCGACGACGTAACGTACGGCCGAAGACAGCAACTTTGCGATCTCGCTCTAGCCAAACACAGCCTCCAAGAATGGTAACAATCGAAAGAGCTCTTCGTGAGGAGTCCAACGCTACCTCGAACGTCCAAAATGGTGGTCGGAAACGACGGGAATCACCGGATAAAATCAACGGTGAACAGTACTAGGGTTCGAAGAATAGAGGTCGACAACCAAGATAATATTTTGCTAAGTATGGGATCTGGTGCTTGAAATCGAAGACCAAGTCTTCCTTAAATACATGCGTAAAAGCTGTTTAAAATCATCCACCGACAAAACCAGTCGACGCTCGCTAATCCATCGACTGGATTCCTTAGCGCTAACTAAAACGACGACGCACATCCTACGTCATCCAGTCGCTAGCTCTCGCGCAAAACAACCAGACGCAAGCTACAGGAAACCAGACGCAAGCTACAGTAGAGTTGACCATCGTTGACATCTGCTCTCAGCTGGACAACCAGTCGACACACACGCGAAAAAATCCTCACAGCTGGTACCAGTCGCAACATCCAAACGACATTGCGCCAACTTATCGAAACGCTGTCGTTTGCCCTCAACAACCAAAATAAAGCAACAGCTGGATACA
>KV016301.1:3152-30577 GCA_001598015.1 Dorcoceras hygrometricum
CCTGCTGAATGATGACGTCACTGCTGATGTCATCTACACTTAGCGCTCCAGCTGATTTTCTTCGTTCCAGCTCACGCTTCTTCAAAGCTTCTTCTTGAAAGGCGACTGTTAATAGATTCATTAACAGTACTTATAAACGCGACTGCAGATAGATTCATCAGTAGTACTTATAATTGTGACTGTTGATAGATTCATCAACAGTACTTATAATTGCTTCCTCTCTTGCGCTTCCAGCTGATCTTCATCATCTCGATCTAAATCTTCAGCGCGCTTCTCTTCATCTGTACCAGCTGGTTCACTTTGCTCTTTAGCGCTTGCAGCTGATCTTCATCATCTGCTAGATTATTATGCTCCAGCTGGTTCAACTTTGGCCTAAGCCTGATTACGAACAGCTGATTCAACTCTGGACGTCTCCATTGCTAAACCTGCTGCCGATTCCATGAACGCACCAAACCAACTGCTGAACATTTATAGTGAACCAACTGCTGAACATTTCTTCGACCTGCAATCTGCGCACTAGAGTAGAATTGTTAGAATAACAACAATAGGTTTTGTGTAATTCAAAACTTAATTAGGATCTGTAAAAACAGATCCAACAATCTCTCCCTTTTTGATTTACACAAAATCTTAAATCAACAATGCATGTTCTAACAGCTTAACTCAAATCTGTATAATTCTTAACTTCGTCTTCTTCGAATCTCCATTAGTGCTATGCACAAGGTAAACTGCACTGTCAAATTTTGATTGAATTTACTTGCCAAATAGAGTAGCCAGCGTATCAATCATTTTGCGTAATGCGTGGCTTACTCAAGATAGCTTTGATCTTGTTTCCTTAATTCCATTTTGACCGTTGTAATTTTCTTCAATCGACTGATGACAACTGAAGAGATTTGAAACTCACATCTGTTGTAGCACTTCTCATCTGAATGCTGCTTTATTTCCTTTTGTGAATGACTAAGAGAAATATCCTTACGCATAGGGTTACCACATCTGATATATTTCCCTACTAACACTTTGTCATATCTGAAAACTCTACTGCTTTCTTGTGATACTTTCAACTCCAAGTCTGAAGAATCATGTATCGTCTATTCACATCTGATATGCTTAACTCAAATCTGTATAATTCTTAACGTCGTACCTGGTTCTGTTACTGTAGCCTCTGAATCACTTCTGAAGACCCTCAAATCTGAATGTTTGACGACAACTAAAATATTCCTGAATAATAAAATCTGATAGGCTTCCTGAAGACTTATCTCGATTACTGATATCTGAACATTTCTTTACTGAAGAATCAAATCTGATAGTCTCTGAAACAAAACTTTCAACCCGATATCTGAGTACACTGTTCCAAGGTTTTCGCTTCTGAGCCATAGCTGTTAACCACGATAACTGTCCAAATCTGATTACAAAGGTTCAGTTCTTATTTTGTTTTTGTTATCACCAAAACTTATAAATTTTATTTTACCATCGTAGCTGCTGGTTGCGGGATCGAGTTTGTAGAAAGGGTTGTAAAAATCAAATCTTCTAGTGGATATCCTTCCCATTGAGGAAGTATGGGAGACGTATGAGATATTATCTCAAACTTCCAGAAACAAACTCTCGAATCCTTATCTTTTACATTCTCGCATTTGTCTAAATTGCTCACTGTTTGAATCGTGTTTTTTCTGCATAAAACTATTTTATTACGCAAGACAAACAACAATCATTGGGAACCCTTCAAGCTGGTAACTCGGCTGAAAGTTTGCGTCGAGCAGTAAAATCTTTCGAAACAAATCTTTAAAACAAAAATTAGCAAAGGAGTTCATTCACCCCCCTGAACTCCCGAGCTTGTTTTCGATCCTAACAGTGTGTTAGAATCAAGGGCTTACCACTAGGCCAAAGCTATGGCTGTTAGCTAATGTGCAACTTTATTTCCTTATAATATGGCAGCATAGAGTGCACCTATTATGTGCGCTGGGATCGGGCTGTTAGGTCCATGAGTCCAAGGAGGGTGCATGTCTAACTGCTGGTGTGTGTCTAAAAGTGCATGCCTTACTGCTGGTGCTATCTTTCCCTTAGAGATCAGTCTTATCCCTTATCTACCGTCGGTCCTATCTCCAGCAGAGATAATATTGTCGTTAAGATCTAACATCACTTTTACAGCCCACCTGACCAACCAGATCAAGAGGTGCAACGTCAGCAGCTTGACTTACGAGAGCTTCCCAGAATGTCACTCATCCCAGTACTTCTCTCACATGTGGACGCTTAACATCCCCCAACCCCAAAAAAATATAGAAAATGCTTCTGGGAGACTCAAATCTCTGACCTCGCTTGATACCAATTGTAGGATCAAGCGCTTACCACTAGACCAAAAGCTACAGCTTTTGGTAAAATGGCAAACGCTCGGTCCTCTGGTATCTATCTGCTTAGTGTTGTCACAATTCCCTTAGAGGTCAATGTTACCCTTCCCCTACCGTCAGTCCTATCCCCATAGCATTACCCGTTAAAATCTGGCATCACCTTTTCTAGCCACATGATCGACCAGATCAAGCGGCACAACGTCAGTAACCTGACGTACTAGAACTTCGCAGGAGGTCACCCATCCCAGTATTGTTCTCATCATGCGCGATTAACTCAACAGACACTATACTAAACTTAGGATTTTCATGTGCGTAGATCTAAATTAATTTGTGTAGCTATGGTTGCTCCCACATCTTAATGATTTTAAAATTTACACTTTCCGAAAAACTTTTGATGATAGATCCAATGAAAGGTCAAATATATGGCGACAATACAATAGAGAAAAACGAATTATTTTAATCATTCGTCTTATTCCAACTACATTTTATTAAAACATCCCAAGTACAACCATAATTTTTGTGCGTAGTACTCGAACTCTAGCTCATTAAGCCATTATGGTTTGAATTAGGTGGACTCTGAACTGAGCACGACCCGTTTGGTTTTTTCTTAAATGTGCATAGACATGGGCATTTGGATCTCTTGCAACTTGTTTGTTTTCCGGGTTGTTGCGTGACGGACGACGCGTTTGGTTCCCCTGCTTCTTGCATGAGAGCCATCCGATGAGTCCGTTGTCGACCAGTAGCACACATTCCTCTGCTGCCCCGATGTTTTTGTTTGCACCTATTGTGGCAAACTACTATATCCGTGGCGATCCCGCCGGACATGCTACACAATTGGGGAGTTTGGAGAACGGATTCACCTGTAACCATAACACAATACCATAACTAAGGTCAACCAATATACAACACATGAAACACAAATGAAGGATATATATATATATATGAACCATAATACAATAGCATAAATAAGGCAAAACTAAGGTCAACCAATATAAAATACATGAAACACAAATGAAGTGTATATATATATTTATACACCCTATATATTTGTTTTCGAAATTTTCAGATGTCAAAATAGCTTTAAGAACGAAATAGTGAAGTAATTAGAGAGGCATTCACCTATCACAAGGATGAGAAAGAATACAAGGAAGGACAAGACATTTGTTATGTTAGCCATCTTTAAAAAGTTTATTTTGAGTACTCGGATAGTTTCTAGCTGATGACCAAAGTTTCACAATAGTGTCTATTTATACGTGCTGGCTCGCCAGATCTCCACTATCCGTAAACTCTATGAGTAAGAGTTAATAAATATTAATTTCCACTATTTTTAAACTTTATCTCTTATTTCGAAGGAGTAAAAATTAATTAATAACTATATGTAATAAGTATTTAATTACACTATATAGTTTTCTACATATATATTTTAAGTATTTTTCAATTCATTATAGATTGTAAAATTTAATATCATGATTTACTTAGATAAATTATATTTATATTCATTGTTTGACACACACTATTTGTAAGCAAAAATGCTAGGAAATATATAATCACACTACATACCTCATTTTTTATTCAAAATAAAAATACTAGGAAATATATATATACCTTTAATTAACACGCAAACAAATATTAAATAGAAATAACGGTATTATTTGTACTTCCGATTAAAAGACAATGCATAAGGATTTAAGTCTCCAGTAGTACTTCCAATTTAAAAAACAACACACAATACATGACCATTTCTGTACGTAGTCCGTTCCGGATATGCATATGATTATATGGTCAAAATATCTAATGAATTCAAGTAACTATTCATTTGACACACATGTTTTAAAATATTATGTACATCGGTTTATAAACGAAAGAAGGATCATAAAATGAAAATAAAACAAAATAAGAAAAATGATTAAAACTTGAAATTTATTAATTGAAAACTTTAAATCTTACAATTGATAAGTTGCAGATGATAGGTGCAGATACAAACTCACGAATATGGGTATACACTGAATTCCCTCCGCTTCTTTGATAAAATACAATGCTTACATATGTAATACAATCAATTACATTTGAATCGAATCTTTCTTCTTTGAGCTGTCTTCAACCTTTGTTGTCTTCTTTTGATAATGGCACACTTGTCTTCTTTTGATAATTATATTCTTCACGCGGCTTTGAAAGATACTGTCAGCAGGAATCTTCTTTTGAGCTGTCATGGACCACTCGCTTTTGATGCTTTTGAGGCTGTCAGTATGTGCAGGAATCTGTTGAAATTTTTGTTTGGCGTGGGTGGAGTATAGGACCTGCAAAAGATGCTATCGGCCATATTTGAAAAGATGATGAGACAATATTTTCGTATGTTTGTCCTTTTTCTTTTATTAAAAATCAAAAAGGGGTCTTGGGCAGCAAGGCCACCGAAAGGATCAGAGGAGAATGATTCATCTGATTTGGCAGATTTTGAGGTAACATTGGGTCATGAATTCGAAAAATAGATTTGGTAATTCAGGGTCGTTTTTGAATGCGTCAATGAAATCTTTTTGAACCGGGTTGAGGTTATCTTTTGGTTTTTGAGGGGTTGTATCTTGGACAGGTGCTTTGTTTGTGGTCGTATGAGGTATACTTGATTTTTTGACCTGTAGAAAGAAAATGTCGAACCGCATTTTCGTTACAGAGGTGAGTTTGGAATTTTCCCCACCACTTAATATGGTGATTACGGACTAATGAAAAAGGGATAGGGTTGGGATGAAGCTTTTGAAAGTCGAAATCCCATGCAAAAATCCAAGGAACTTTGAATTCTGCATGAAATCGTAATGGTTTTTGAAAATTGTTCAGGCAATAGGATTCGAAAAAAACTTCCAATTCTTTTTATATCATTTGGTAAAAATTGAGGAAACAGATCCCATCTTTTTCCACTTAAAACCAGATGAGAAAATTTGAATCACATCCTGAATGAAAGGTAAAGAACCAGGAATGTGAAAAAGGCCGGATATAGAAGTTCTATACCAGGCTGCTTTGTAATCAACATAATTTTCCGGAGGTTGAACTTGGACAGAAAATTGTTTTGTTTTGAAGATACCATCCCATTGGGTGGCAGTGATGACCTATTTGATTATGCATTTTGAAAAAATAGTTTCTCCTTGAGGATCTTTTTTGTGAACAAATTCGACAGAATCTGTATCCACAAGGATAAGCTCATAAAATTTTTGAATCTTTTGAGGCTTAACAGTTTCCCAAAATTGGTTTTAAGCAAATCTTCTACGTATGTAATCCTGCTTTCTGATAGTCCGCGGGATGTCAGTGAAGGGGGTAAAACCGAGGTCCTCCTTCCAGGTCTTGGTTGTATATTTGTAATCGTTTGGAGTTTGAGCGGTATGGGCAGATGTTGGAATAGGTGTTTGAGAAGAAGGAGACGCCAAAACCGATTTTTAAGGTAATTCAGGAAGGTTACTAAGAGGGTTGTATCTGTTGTAGTTTGAGGTTAATGGTGGGAAGGTAGGTCTTTGAGAAGGGGACTTTTGATGAGTCATTGGAACTAAATTTTTGGAAGGTTGTGTCATTTCATAATCCTTTGGTGTTTGAAGTTTCTGCTTTGAGGGATTCATCTGCAAATGATTTTGTTTTTCTTGTAAAAATTCTCTAGTAAGGAAGTCGGGAAGAGAATTACCTTCACCTTTAATAAATTCAATGTCAAAATCGAAAACAGAAAGTATAACTTGCCACCGTGCAAATATTTGTTTTGAAACAATATTTTGAATATCTTTAAAAATGACTTCCTTATCAGATTTGCAATCAACTCGTAATAGAAATTTTTTGTTAAAAAGATCATCTTTGAATTTTGAAATACATAAAACAATGGATAAAATTTCTCTTTGATCGTAGAATAATTTTTTTGTGGTCCGAGCCAAAGACCAGAATGAAATCTAACTAATTGTTCTTGAGTGTCTAATCTTTGTTTGAAGATACCTCCGTAGCCTATGTTGGAGGCATCGGTTTCAACTATTATAAAGGCTGTTGGATTAGGTATACCTAAGCAAGGAAAGGTTTGGAATTTAGCTTTAATATTTTGTACGGTGCTAGTATGAACATTGGACCAAGGTGGGGGATTCATTTGGAGTCGTTAATATAAAGGTTGAAAAACCTGCCGGAGATCAGCAATATAATTGAGACATCCTAAAAACCGTTGGAGTTGATATTTGTATTTGATTTGATCGGAAATTTTTCAGTGAATGTAATGTCTCTATGAATGGGTTTAATTAGTCCTTTGGATATGTCGTGTCCTAAAAATCGGACATAAGTTTGAAATAGTTTCATTTTCTTTTCAGATAATACAAGCCTATTTTGTTTAATTATTTGTAAGAAATACCAGATATGTTTGAAGTGTTGAGGGATATCGTCAGAGAAAATGAGAATATCATCTATGTAAACGATACTAAAAGAACTATAAGGGTTGAAAATATCATTCATGAGACGTTGAAATTCCGAAGGGGCATTTTTGAGACCAAATGGCATTACGTTCCATTCGTAATGTCCAAAAGGTACTGTGAAGGCTGTTTTGTACCGGTCTGATTATGTAATTTGGATTTGCCAGAATCCTGATTTTAAATCGAATTTTGAGAATATTTTAGCTGAATGTAATCTGTTGATTAGGTCTCTTTTGTTTGGTATCGGATATCTTATACATTGCAAAACTTTGTTTAGGGGTTTCTAATTTATGACCAGTCGGGGACGCCTCGTTCTAATTCTGTTTGTTTTACAACATAAAAAGCAGAACAACTCCAAGGTGGTTTGGAGAGTCTGATAAGTTTCTTGGCTAATAAGTCTTGATTTCATTATGACAGTGTTGTAAGAATTCTTGATTCATTTAGGTATGACTTTTGTAGGTATATTTTGTTCAGTAAATTTTTTTCATATGGGATAGAAACGACATGACCCTTTCTATCGCAAAAGGCGTGTGGAAGATCATGACAGATTTCTTCTGTGATTTGTTTTTCCAAATCACTAATCTTTTGTTTGATATGTGGTGTAGATAGTTGTTCGTCAATTCTGAGATAAGTGATTTGTTCTTTTAATGAATTGATATGTTGTTTTTTATTTATCATATTAATTTGTTTAAAGATGGAGGAATTCTGAAGTAAGAAAACTTCCTTGTGTTTGACAGACGTGATAAAAGGAAAAAGTATGTGTCGGCCATGAATTTTGGTGAAGACACCTTGGTTGTTTACTTGGAAAGGGTAAATTTGAGTCAGAAAAGGTGTACCGAGAATCATATCATGTCAGGCCCGGTGCTCCTAATAAGAGATTAAGTACACAAAACACGGAAGCTTAAAAAGTGGCTAAAGATTTTTCTTTTGGCCTGACCGTAAAATACATCCTTACACATAGGCGTATACTCAAAATACGGTTTCGAATAAAAGCCACAACATAATACGCCACAAAAACAAATATATATATATATATATTTAACTGCGAACCCACAACTGGGACTGCAACAGCTGCCTCACTCACAGACCAACTGGACTACCTGAAAAATTCCTGTAATGGCCAACACACGGTCAAAGCAGCCCCAAGGAAAACACACGAGGTTAGACCTCAGTACGAAGAGCAATCAACAACAACTAACAATAAGCATGAACAAAATGCGTGCAATGCATGAATATAGGTACAATGCATTATCGAGGCTCTAGGAACGACTCGACAGCTGGAGATACAACGCTCACAAAAACACTCAACAGCTGGAGGTACATAGCTCGCAGGAACAGCTCAACAGCCGGAGGTACAAGACTCGCAGAACAACTCCACGCCTGGAGATTCAAACAATAGTGGCCACAGAGAATGTGAGAGCGTGGTAGCTATCCACTCGTCTCAACACGTAGTACCGAAAGCAAAATAGCTCAACCTGCTGATGTCTAATGCTCATGAGAGCGTGGTAGCTATCCACTCGTCTCATAGCGGCAAACCACCAGACAGCAGGGAGAAGAGGAGCACGGTAGCTAGCCGCTCGTCCTCAATTAACCAACAATAAGCTTTCTGGCACATGCAGATCAATACACAAGGCCAGTAGAGGATAACAAGGAAAGACCGCAACACGAAACGGCTAACAAAATATTACGAAGGAGCTCACTAACAGGGTACATCCAACAACAGATCACAGAGGAGCTCAACAGCAGCAACGGCTAGCAAAAGATCACAAAAGGGGCATAGGCTCAACTCACAGAATAGCACACAGATCACAAGGGAGGAGCTTGATATGCTATGCAGATGCATTACAGGCTCAACACGATGTGTATGCATGCAAAATCAACAAATCACATGCTACAGCATACAATCATATACTAACATAGCCGTACAACATCAGAAACAACATGCAATACACATAGCAGCTTAAAGAATCAGCCTACAAAGCAAACCAGCTTAGGCTACAACACAGAACACAACACAGCTAAACAACACGCATAAACAGATTACCATGCCTATCTCAAAACTGTAAGTATAAGCTCAATCCGTACCTGCTCGAGTCTTACCAACTGCCTTACAAGGCTCAATTTTCGAGGAGTATTCGTTCGTGCTGATCTCGTCAGGGCTTCTAGTGCAGCCTGACGAAGGAGTCTCGGATCTGGTCGTGGACCGGATTGGCGATAATCTACCGCAATCTACCGAGAAGAGCCGGATTATTGTAATCACGGTTGGAGCCAGGCACAAGTGCCAGCGAGGTAACATGCTAAAACATCCTATGAATGTCGTAGTATGTTAATTTTTTTTCGTATTGATCGTCTCCCGGTTTTCTGTTTATTGTTCTTCCGCTGCCTAGCCGGGGGGTGGATCCGGATCCCCAACAAACAGCTCAGGGGTAACAACTGCAGCTCTACAAGCACTCAGCCACCTAAGATAACCAACACAACAGAAGACTAGCTCATCACTCACGAGAACTAGCTCGGAGTAGAAACATGGAACAGACCCACGAACGAACAAACCCGAGATTTACAACATCCCACCTGGGTCTAATCTACAGCTAACGAAATTGGTCTTAAAGCGAAGCCATAGACAAGGAATAACCATGCCGGGAAGAACAATGCAGCTGGGAGGAGCAACGACATCGCACACTCAATCACTTGGCATTTCCTCCTTCTGCCATCTCCGGCCACAATATCGGTAGGGAACTGACGGGTTTGGAAAATGGTTTCAAACGGTACCACTCTTGACCAAAGCTAGTCGGACGAACTCCGTACAATCGAGAAAATAGAGGTAAAGTGAACAGTAGACGCGAGGGTTTCGGGAGAGGTGGCTTCTCGAGTATGCTGGAGGAGATAGATATTTTTGGGCAAAAATGACTAAGTATCAACGTCCTATATATATATATACTGAGCTCCAAATCTGGTCTACAAAACTACGTGACAGCCCAGGTCTCCGCTACTCCAGCTCAGGCATGTACGCACACAGATCATGCGTCAACATAGATCAGATCACAGCCAACAGCCCACGCAACACCCAGCTTAGTTCAGAACCACAAGGCCAGATCCCGCTTCCAGCACAGGGATTACAGACCACCGCTATCCAGATCGTGAACCCACCAGCTCACGTACAACACAGGTCAGTTCTCAAGCAACTAAGCTCAGACCTCAAAGCTGACACTAGCTTGGACAACCAACACGGGACGCTCGCACTAATAGATTACGCACACCAACAGATCTCGCCTGTGGTAGCTCACAGCTCACAGTTCTCATGTACGCAGGCTTAGCCCCAACTCAGGAGAGCTAGGACACTTCTCCCTGATCTGTCCAATGAAAATCAGCTCGAAACTACTACAGTAGTAATAGATTATAGTCCAGACCAGTTTACGCACTGGTCAGCTCACGCAAAGGCAACAACTCTCGTGGAACCTGTTCTCCACTATCAGCTTCTGCCTAAGCTGTTCTATCCCAGCAGCACAACGCCACGGTCCTAATATATCTACTCAGCTCTGAATGCTGTGAACACAAAATTGAATTCAGCTCAAACTGTTCTACTCCACGACTAACAGCTCAGAGTTGCTACACTGAATTCAGCTCAAACTGTGCTACTCCACGACTAACAGCTCAAAGCTGCTACACTGCCAGCTCGCACCAACGTCACTGCCTAAACTCCACGTCACCCAACTTGGAGGAACTCAGATCAGCTCGCATCCTCTCTGTCAGCTCGGGATGCTCTATTCAGCTGTCATCACCCAAAACTGTTTGCCAAGCATCACGGTCCTTACCTGGTAGCTTGCGCCTAATCTGGTCCATATCCAACAGCTTACTGTAGGAGGACCTCCTCCATGCTCATTCACAGCATAACAGCTTGAAGCTGCTCTAAAGAATAATTCGAAGCACAACAGCTCGCAGTTGCTCCCTACACCGTCCAGCTCACTCTCAAAAAAGTAATCCAGCTCGGAGTCTAGCTCGCACCCGATCTGGTCGATGTTAGAACCTGATTAATTATCCTAATTAATCGTTAATCATTCAGGTCTCACATTTCTCCCCACCTTAAGAGATTTCGTCCTCGAAATCAAACGTCAAAGTTGACGAGCACGATCAGCCTTGCCAAAGCCAAAACTGCAATCAACTCTCATTTGCAGAAGACCACAAACCGCACTGGTCTACAAAGGAAGTCACAAACAGCTTACTCCAAAGCTGTTACCACCGAAACGAAGCGGCACTACACGCGCGATCTGAACACCCAGCCCAGGGTACCCAGAACGTCCCTAAGCTGAACAAACGTCCCTAAGCTGAACTCAATTTACACTGCAACTCGTAACAGCTTACGCTACACAGTGCTACACAAAGCTGTCACTTCTAGGCCTATCTCCCTAACATGGTTCGTGACGAAACGCAGCCTCCTGCGAAACAGTTCGGTGCTAAACTCACTCTCCGTAGATCAGCTCTCGCTCAAACAGTAACAACTTCAAGCTGATCGCTACTACGTTGCTATATCACTAACAACTCGTACAAAACGAAACAGAACAAAAAGAAAAACAGAACAGATCATCGCACAAACACTCCAGAAGGGAATCACCAAAGCACACCACCAGGTTACAAACAGAACTCAACTAAGAAGAAACAAGACACAAGGAGGAATCCTTACTGGTGGTACAATGGAGTTCAGGGTCTGGTCCAGCTCACTCCTCAGTCTCTAGCGCAAAGGAAAGATCTAGCTCGCATTCTCCTCGGCTGGGACACATTAAACTCGTCGTGAGTCGATAACACACAGCCGGCATTCGCCATCTACACGCCCTAGATTCAATCTACTCCAGCAATTTAGTGCAGACTGAGGAATCTAAGAGCTAATCTACCCTTAAATCACGAGCCCTACGCAAACACGAAGGAGAGACTCGCAAGGAAATACGTGATCAACAGCTTAGAACTCCAGATATTCACACCTCATATGCATGATCTGGTGGAAAAAATCATGCATCTTTCATTCTTGATCGAATCAGCGTGGGTTGGTCCTCTACTGGCTGCACAAATCTGGTAAAGACCATAGATTTTTCCTTTTTTCAACCAGCCAACAAGGCGGTCTGCACCTTTCACCGCGCAAAATCTCCAACATATATCATCTCAAACACCACTCGGTCATTAAAACGACACGAAAACTCCACCAAGACCAGGAAAATCTTGTCCACCATCATTGAAAACACCACTCACAGCATGCCTTCCAAATACTGCATGGTCAGCTCAGATTGTCCATCTGGTTTGGGAGGCTAGCTACTGTCCTGGCCAATCGAGACTTCAAAGCTGTCTACAATCTCATCCAAATGCGGGAAAATGCACCAAGAATACTTGCTGGGCTTTGTCGAACATCGGCACACTATTAAATCTTGTTACATGGTTGACGCACCACCATAGGGACAGTAGTCGAGCATACTCTAAGCTGCTAGTCAGCTCAAAGCGTCCAGCTTAACACAAAGCTGAAAACTCAACTCCGCACGAGCCACAACCAAGAACCATTACGCCTTCGCTGTGCCACTCTTATCACAAGAGTCTGAAGTCAGATCACGATACACGCCCAAATATCCCATCCGGGCGGATGCATCTTACGTCGGATCCAACGTCTCGCTCGTTGCATAAATCAGCTCATACCAGCGCTTAGAGGGATATATCTTGGCACCAACTCCAAGCTCAAACAATTTCTCGTGCTCCAAAATCAAATCCAGGAACCTCATCCAGAAGGGCTTCAGAGCTATCGAGCAACAAGTAAAAACCAATAACGTCTATTCCTCAATCTAGCCAAACACTCCAGCACTATCTCACGAGACAACACCACACCCCGGCAGGAGTACTAGCAGACATGACATCCCACGAACAAGGTGGGGATTGAATCAACCCACGCTCAACACACAAAGCAGAAACACACGCACGTGATGTCCTCATGTCGGCACAACCCACGCAGGAAATCTAAAACAAGGCAAAGTCCTGCTACAATCCTCCGATAATTTGCCAGCTTGCTCTCACCTCAACGCTATCACACGACATACTGGAGTCCCGAGCGCTGAGATTGAGAAGGTTATCTGATTCTAAACATATCCGGTGGCTAATAATTCGATCATTGGAACTGAGCAGGGAGGAAATAGCACCTGCGAAGAACCTCAAGAAGAAATCCTACTGCGACCCTATGATCACGAAGCGCTATCCTCGATGTCTATTGTTCGGTCCACAACATCTGCAAAGGAGGGAAAAGGGAAGCTGCTACGCCCATGGGTGAAGGTCATCTCTGAAGCCTTTCAGAAATCTATTCTGCTTCACCCTCATATGTCTAGCAACGAGAGGGACATACACGAAAAGGGGAGAAAACTGTCTTAAGCACAAAGTCCTCTTCAATTCTCGTTGCACCAAGTGATCAAACTCACGCTCCTTGGTGCTGCAAAAAAACCCAGGGATGTCGCTAGAGAAGCACCACACCACCAGCATTGCGCCAACTCTATTGACTGGAGCGTCGTCAAACTCTGCCTTGTCTCATCCTCAAGCTGCACACTATCGAACAAGTTCACCTTGAGTACAAACCAACCCTCAGCTGCAAGATCACCTTCGGCACCGTTGAAGGTAGGAGGGTTCATCTGCTGGAATCCAATCAGAACTAGCTCCGAAACCTTCACTCATCGAGGAAAATGCTCCACTTCAGCCTCTAACGGTCTCGCATGATAGTGCGAAGGAGTTCTCGGTTCAGCAACATCCTCTTTGCTAAACAAAACCCTCAGCTCGACTACATTCTGTCTGTCAGTTCTACCTCTACCATTACACAACAGCAATCAAGAGGTACAAAGCAATAAACACAACAGATCAGGTAAGTCAGATAGTCAAGCGAATGTAGGAGGACATACACAGTGCCTAGACTCGAGTGTGATAGAAAAGAAACGAGCTTATCCCAGTTTAAGCTGTCAGGCCCTATGCGCTAAAACACAGATTAGTTACTCAATTAATCACAAATATGCGGAAGCATTAAAATAGGGCTAAATTTTTCGTTTCGGGCCTGAGCAAAAAACATCTCTTAAAAATACATTCATAGTCAAACTAGGATTTAACTCAAAATCCAACACATCAATAACAAAAAATACAGGTAAACACAAATCAATATCCCCAAATACATAAATCATGTAGGGCATCCCCTGGTTCAATACATAGTATATATAACTGGGACTCAAAACGGGGATCTACCAGCTGACGCTCCACTCCGACCAGCTGGGTTACCTGAAGATCCTGCAAAGGCCAATAACAGACCAAAGCAGCCCAAAAGCAGAGAAAATAAAACGAGGTCAAACCTCAGTACGAAGAGAAATGTATAACAGCTAACAGATACCCATGCAACATATCATGCCGTGTAATGCATGAGGGCTACCACGAATCAGCGGTAAGCAAGGCACAACAACTCAGCTGTGCAGAATCAGATCATGTGATATTTAGGTACGACAGATCAGCCGCCCATCACAATTTAGTGGTATTCAGGTACGAAAACTCAGTCGGCCACCACATCAATATCAGCGTTCGACCTTTCAGGCACGACGGCTCAGTCGGCCGATCACAGAGCATAAAAAGAAATTCAGTTCACAAGGGAATCAATCTCAATATGAAATGCGTGTATGAGAATGCTAAACAGATCATAGCAATAATGCAATATATCATAACAGCACACTCCATCAGCTGTAAGTCACACACAGATTAGACCAGCACAACTCAGGCATGGTATACAGCATGTAAACACACACAAAATATGTTCTCATGTTCATCTCAAAGCTGTAATCACGAGCTCAATCCGTACCTCAAAACACTTCTACCTCGACAGATTTCACTTAGACTCAGCACCAATAGCCAGCTCAATCCTTTTGCCTCACCAGCTCACGACGAAACACAACAGGATCTGCTCGAAAGCTCAATCCAAAGCTCAAACATCACTGAAGAACTACTGGCCAGAAATCGCGAAGATATTCGAACCCTGCAACTACTTTGCGCTCCTTCAACACGTCGAATCAAGTCTCCAAACTGGTATCAATCGAAAGATCTTATGGAGACGAGCTCTGCGCCACCAATCTTGCTCCAAAAGATGGCGTAAATTGACGGAAATCTCAAGAAATAATGATCGAATGAACAGTAAGGGTTACGGGAAACTCTCGGGAAGAAGATAAGAAATATCGGGTCTCGAATTCGCTAAGTATTGGTCAACACATATATATACTCCAGTCAACGCTACAGTGCCACCGACAAACTCAGATCTGAGCACTCCACTAGCTTTGACTTCTCTACGCTGACCAAGTCTGATCTCTCTCACTACATCAGATCTGAATATCACCAAACGACGTCGCTTAGGAGTCCCGCTTAAAACAACAGATCACACATACACCTGGACCCGCTCGTGTAACACCAGATCTGGTCAAATTTGAGAACATCGAACCGTACCGGTCTACACCAAACTCACGAACCGGACCAGTCCACACAGTACCATTGACCAACACATGACTTCCCCAAGTTGACGCGCACATCTGCTCACACCCACTGAACAGATTTCACTCAACCAACGCCCAAATCTGGTCTACACCAAACGACATCGCATCACTTATACTCAACCCGCGCATACCCGGGTAATCCTGAACGACATCGTTTCCCTTTCCGCTCAAGACAACTCGCTCAAACACACAAGAACGGATCTGGACACCCATATCTCACTCCAATCTGAAAATAACGAACCGCTCTACTCAAACCGCAAACCAAACCGATTCTTCCAGCGCCTCTAGTTCACTCACGTGGGGTATTCTCCAAATCCGAACTCCAGCGATAGACAATATACCAAATCTTTCCACCGCTACGCTCTCCCTTACTCAACGATACTCACCTGATACACTTCTAAAGCAAATCCGAAGCTCATATACTCAAATCTGCCCGCGTACAAAGCCGATCTCACAAACAGCTTTGACCAATATTCCTATGCTGGATACCCGATAATTCATAAGGCATATTTCTCCGATTAAATCCTCATTCCAGTCAAATCTGCTCAAACATCTTACAAGATTAAATCGGGATATTTCCACAAATCTGTTCGTAACATGCCACTAATTAAATATGTTAATCACAGTCCTCACATCCCCCTCACCTTAAGAGATTTCGTCCTCAAAATCAGAAGGCAACACACAGAACAAAATCGAAGTATTACCAGAAATGAAATATAACAATCTGGCATGTCTCAATGCTTAGCAAAACCACTCACCAAGGTACAAAACAACTCAACGCATAAATCAGCACAGTAGAAGATTACCTGAAATACTACTGCCAAATGAGGCCACTATTGTCTCATCTTTTCTTCAACTTCCCAGGTAGCTTCCTCTCTACCATGCTTACTCCATTGGACCATCACCAACGGTATAATCTTATTTCGCAAATGTTTCTCCTTCCTATCCAGAATTTGTACTAGATATTCGACATAACTCAGGGTCTGATCCAGCTCTACTTCATCAGTCCTTAGCACATGGGACATATCTGGCTCATATTTCCTCAACATAGACACATGAAAGACATCATGTATCGCTGCTAACTCAACAGGTAATCGCAATCTATATGCCAAAGATCCAATCCTCTCAAAAATCTCGAATGGACCAACGAATCTAGGAGCTAACTTACCCTTAAATCTGAATCTCATCGCGCTCTTGAAAGGAGAAACTTTCAGAAATACTTGATCTCCAACCTGAAATTCCAAAGGTCTGCGTCTCTTTTTAGCACAGCTAGCTTGACGATCTTGTGCAGCCTTCATTCTACTCCGAATCAAATCAATCTGATCTTTCATATGCTGCACAAATTCAAGTGTAGATAGCTGTGTCTCACCAAATTCTTCCCAACAAAATGGTGATCTAAACTTCCGACCATACAAAGCTTCAAATGGGGCCATCCCGATATTCACTTGGTAGCTATTGTTATACAAAAATTCTACCAGAGACAACGTATCCTGCCAGCTACCACTGAAATCCATGACAATTGATCGCAAAATATCCTCCAATTTTAATCTGTATGGTCCTCTCAGATTGGCCATCTGTCTGATGGTGATAAGCTGTACTCATCGCCAATCTGGAACTCATCGCTGCTTGCAAACTCTTCCAAAATCGAGAAGTAAATCTTGGATCTCTATTAGACACTATCGAAACCGGCACTCCATGCAATCTAACCACATGGTCAACGTATAGTCTAGCCATCTTCTTCATGGAACACCTCACATCATAGAGAATGAAATGGGCTGAATTCGAAAGTCTATCAATCACCACCCAAATCGCATCACATCCCATGTTCGATCGAGGTAAATGAGTCACAAAATCTATGGCGATGTGCTCCAAATTCCATTGAGGCACTTCTAAACTCTGTAGCAATCCACCAGGTCTCATCCTCTTAGCCTTGACCTGTTGACAATTCAGACATCGAGCTACAAATCCAGAGATGTCATTCCTCATACCTTCCCACTAGTAGTGAGACTTCAAGGCATGATACATCATCTTCTCGCCCGGATGCACACTGTATCGACTACAATGGGCCTCGTTGAAGATGGTTTCCTTCAGATCAATCAAATTCAGAACAACCAATCTTCCACGAAATCTAAAGCATCCATCAGAAGCAACAATAAAATCTTCTGACTGACCATTCTGGGCTTTAATCTTCAACTCATGAATAAACAGGTCAGTTCTATGAGCTGATCTAATGTCTGCAATCACCTGTGGTTCAACCTGACAAGAAGAAACCACGAAGTACCGATCCTCTGGCTGAAAACGCCATCCAAAAGTCTCCAAATGCTCATGGACTTTGGATATACTCAACGACGTCAACATTAAAGGCTGGGCTTTCCTACTCAAATCATCTGCCACTAAGTTCATCCGCCCAGGCTGATACTGAATCTCACAGTCAAAATCTTTGAGCAACTCCATCCAACGACGTTGCCTCATATTCAGATCTGACTGGGTGAAGATATACTTCAAACTCTTGTGGTCTATGTATACCACAAACTGCTCACCATACAAGTAATGAAGCCAAATCATCAACGCAAAAACAATTGCGGCCAATTCCAAATTATGAGCGGGGTATCTCGTCTCATGGGACTTCAACTGTAGAGAACCATAAGCTATCACTCGCCCGTTCTGCATCAATACACAACCCAGACCTTTCAGAGAAGCATCAGAACAAACAACAAAACCTCCAGAACCCGAAGGCAAGGCCAACACAGGAGCAGTAATCAACTTCTCCTTAAGCAACTGGAAACTCGACTCACATTCATCTGTCCACAGAAATCTTCTCTCTTTTTGGGTCAATTGCATCATCGGCTTGGATACCGAAGAAAAACCCTCAATGAAACGCCTGTAATAACCAGACAGACCTAAGAAACTACGAATATCTGAAACATTCCTAGGTCGCTCCCAGTTAAGAACTACTTCGATCTTACTAGGATCCACCGAAATACCTTCTGCAGAGATGACATGACCCAAAAATATTACTTTATCCATCCAGGATTCACACTAGCTGAACTTTGCGTAGAGCTGTGAGTCTCTCAGTTTCTGCAACACCAATCTCAAGTGTTCCTTATGCTCTCTGAAATTCCTCAAATACACCAATTCTATGAAGACAATCACAAAACGATCGATGTACTCACTAAAGACCCGATTCATCAAATCCGTGAATCAGCAGGAGCATTCGTCAATCCAAAAGGCATCACCAAAAATTCACAATGCCTATATCTAGTCCTGAAAGCCGTCTTCGCCATATTCCTGGAACCAACTCTATACTGAAATCAATCTCTCGTCTCGGAGGAAATCCAGGAATCTCATTCGAAAACATATCAGGGAACTCTCGAGCAATCGGAACATCGCTCAACTCTATCCGTGATTCTCGGGAAACATCCAGGGCATAAATCATAAACCCAGAATTCTCTAGAGACAACATATTGAACATCTCCATGGCCGACACTAGTGGAATCTTCGATCGCAAGTCAGCACCGTAGAAATCCTACTTGTCTCCAAATTGAGTTAAACCTCACTACACCATGGAAACAATCTACAGTCGCTCTATAACTGGACAGCACGTGCATACCCAAAATACAATCAAAATCTCAAATCTCCAAGGAAATCAGATTAGTCACCAACATATTCTCATCAAATTTACCGCACAATCCAAAACCACTTCATGGGACATCAACCACACACCAGCAGGAGTAGATACAGACAAAACATCACAAGTGGGGTAACACTCAACCCACACTCATGCACAAACAAATCAGATACGGAGGAGTGTGATGCTCCAGTATCAAACAAAACTCGTGCAGGAAAATCAAAGATAGCACAAGTACCTGCAATAACTCCTCCAGGCATATCATCAACTTGCTCTCTTGTCAAGGCATTCACCTGAGCTTGCTGCGGTCCCGGAAACTGAGGTCCATAAGATCCTCCGAACCTAGACGGTTCTCTGTTTAAGGCTGATAGCGGCACATCTCCATTTCTTCCATCTGCTGGCTTTGTCGTGGTCGGAATCCTGATCGTTGGGACTGAGCAAAAGGTTGTGGTCTCTACGAAGAACCACCTGCTGAACCTTGCTGTGACTGATTCGAAGGTTGTCCTCCCGGCAAAGGACAAACTCTAGCAAAATGTCCAGGCTGCCCACACCTATGACAAGGACCCACGGCACTGCGAAGTCATATGGTGACCTCCGCATTGTCCACACGACACACCTCCAGAGCCACTACCACCAGAACTAACAAAATCAGAAGAACTCGAATTCGATCGTCTCTTAAACTGCTTTCTTCGCGGCTTAAACCTTTGGCGATTAGACTGCTGCGAAGTCTGATGAGGCTAAAACGATGGCATCGCTTCGGGCACAGGTTGAAAAGTGCGTCCAGTTGTCGGCTGAACCTGATTCTGCGCTTCCAATAGACTCTCCTCAATGTCCACCGATCTATCCACTGCCTCAGCATAAGTCGCAGGAGAACCAGCCAACACCATACGGAACAAATCAGGCCTCAACCCTATCAGAAACTTGTTCCTCTTTGTCCTCTCCTGGTTAACAACATGGGGAACATATGACAGAAGCGACGAAAACTGTCTAGCATACTCAGCTACCCTCATGTTCCCTTGCTTCAGATTATCAAACTTCCACTCATGGTTATTGTAGTACGACTCAGGGGTATACTCCTGTCGAAAATCTGCACAAAAGCTCTCCCAAGAAATCAAAGCACCACTCTCTCTCATGACTCGGGAAGTACCTTTCCCGCAGCGTTGAGCATGATCACTCAACTGCAAGACAACCAACTTCAGTCTCTTCTCCTAGGTGTACTCCACTGTGTCAAACAATTCCTCCATATGTTCCAACCAGCCTTCAGCCATCAAACCACTCTCGGCGCCAGTGAACGTAGGGGGATTCATACTCTGGAACCTAGCCAGAACTAGCTCCATCTCGCCAATCTGTCTAGTCACATCTTCCACCTCTGCCTGTCTAGCACGATTCCACGAAATCTAAAGCATCCATCAGAAGCAACAATAAAATCTTCTGACTGACCATTCTGGGCTTTAATCTTCAACTCATGAATAAACAGGTCAGTTCTATGCGCTGATCTAATGTCTGCAATCACCTGTGGTTCAACCTGACAAGAAGAAACCACGAAGTACCGATCCTCTGGCTGAAAACGCCATCCAAAAGTCTCCAAATGCTCATGGACTTTGGATATACTCAACGACGTCAACATTAATGGCTGGGCTTTCCTACTCAAAGCATCTGCCACTAAGTTCATCCGCCCAGGCTGATACTGAATCTCACAGTCAAAATATTTGAGCAACTCCATCCAACGATGTTGCCTCATATTCAGATCTGACTGGGTGAAGATATACTTCAAACTCTTGTGGTCTATGTATACCACAAACTGCTCACCATACAAGTAATGAAGCCAAATCATCAACGCAAAAACAATTGCGGCCAATTCCAAATTATGAGCGGGGTATCTCGTCTCATGGGACTTCAACTGTCGAGAACCATAAGCTATCACTCGCCCGTTCTGAATCAATACACAACCCAGACCATTCAGAGAAGCATCAGAACAAACAACAAAACCTCCAGAACCCGAAGGCAAGGCCAACACAGGAGCAGTAATCAACTTCTCCTTAAGCAACTGGAAACTCGACTCACATTCATCTGTCCACAGAAATCTTCTCTCTTTTTGGGTCAATTGCATCATCGGCTTGGCTACCGAAGAAAAACCCTCAATGAAACGCCTGTAATAACCAGACAGACCTAAGAAACTACGAATATCTGAAACATTCCTGGGTCGCTCCCAGTTAAGAACTACTTCGATCTTACTAGGATCCACCGAAATACCTTCTGCAGAGATGACATGACCCAAAAATATTACTTTATCCATCCAGGATTCACACTAGCTGAACTTCGCGTAGAGCTGTGAGTCTCTCAGTTTCTGCAACACCAATCTCAAGTGTTCCTTATGCTCTCTGAAATTCCTCAAATACACCAATTCTATGAAGACAATCACAAAACGATCGATGTACTCACTAAAGACCCGATTCATCAAATCCGTGAATCAGCAGGAGCATTCGTCAATCCAAAAGGCATCACCAAAAATTCACAATGCCTATATCTAGTCCTGAAAGCCGTCTTCGCCACATCAACGTCTCTAATCTGCAACTGATGATAACCAGATCGCAGATCAATCTTAGATTACACTACTGATCCCTGAAACTGATCAAACAGATCAACAATTCTCGGCAAAAGGATATTTATTCTTGATCTTCGATTTATTCAGCTGCCGAAAGTCAACACACATCCTCATAGATCCATCCTTCTTCTTCACGAAGAGAATCTGAGCTCCCCAAGGCGACATGCTTGACCTAATAAATCCTTTCTCCAAAAGATCACGCAACTGATCCTTGAGCTCCTTCAACTCAGCTGGCGCCAACCAGTATGGAGGGCATAAATCATAAACCCAGAGTTCTCTAGCGACAACAGACTAAACATCTCCATGGCAGACACTAGTGGAATCTTCGATCACGAATCAGCACCGTAAAAATCCCACTTTTCCCCGAATTGAGGTCTAAACCTCAATACAACATGGAAACAATCAACAGTCGCTCTATAATTGGACAACACGTCCATACCCAAGATGCAATCAAAGTCTCTAAAATCTCCAGAGAAATCAGATTTGTTACCAACACATTCTGATCAAATCGAATCTCACAATCCACAACCACTTCACGGGACAACAACCACACGCCAGCAAGAGTAGAAACAGATACACCATCACACTGTGGGGTAGCACTCAACCCACCCTCATGCACAAAAAAATCAGATATAAAAGAGTGTGATGCTCCTGTATCAAACAAAACTAATGCAGGAAAGTTAAAGATAACACAAGTACCTGCAATAACTCCTCCAGGCATATCATCAGCTTGCTCTCTCGTCAAGGCATTCATCTGAGCTTGCTGAGGTCCCAAAAACTGAGGTCTAGAAGATCCTCCAAACCTAGACGGTTCTCATGGTTGAAATCTTGATCGTTGGGACTGAGCAAAAGGTTGCGGTCACTAAAAAGAACCACCAGCTGAACCTTGTTGTGACTGATTCGAAGGTTGTCCTCCCGGCAAAGGACAAACTCTAGCAAAATGTCCAGGCTGCCCACACCTATGACAAGGACCTTGAACTTCACGACACTGCGAAGTCATATGGTGACCTCCGCATTGTCCACACGACACACCTCCAGAGCCACTACCACCAGAACTAACAAAATCAGAAGAACTTGAATTCGATCGTCTCTTAAACTGCTTTCTTTGCGGCTTAAACCTTTGGCGATTAGACTGTTGCGAAGTCTGATGAGGCTAAAACGATGGCATCGCTTCGGGCACAGGTTGAAAAGTGTGTCCAGTTGTCGGCTGAACCTGATTCTGCGCTTCCAATAGACTCTCCTCAATGTCCACCGATCTATACACTGCCTCAGCATAAGTCGCAGGAGAACCAGCCAACACCATACGGAACAAATCAGGCCTCAACCCTATCAGAAACTTGTTCCTCTTTGTACTCTCCTGGTTAACAACATGGGGAACATATGACAGAAGCGACGAAAACTGTCTAGCATACTCAGCTACCCTCATGTTCCCTTGCTTCAGATTATCAAACTCCCACTCATGGTTATTGTAGTACGACTCAGGGGTATACTCCTGTCGAAAATATGCACAGAAGCTCTCCCAAGAAATCAAATCACCACTCTCTCTCATGACTCGGGAAGTACCTTTCCACCAGTGTTGAGCATGATCACTCAACTGCAAGACAACCAACTTCAGTCTCTTCTCCTAGGTGTACTCCACCGTGTCAAACAATTCCTCCATATGTTCCAACCAGCATTCAGCCATCAAACCACTCTCGCCGCCAGTGAACGTAGGGGGATTCATACTCAGGAACCTAGCCAGAACTAGCTCCATCTCGCCAATCTGTCTAGTCACATCTTCCACCTCTGCCTGTCTAGCACGACAACGCAAAGGTACACTCTGCTGCTCAACATCCTCATCACTCTCGGGAGCCCTAGACTCCTCACCAGTCTACCTAGCTATTCTACTTATACCTCTCCTCGTCGGTATCTATCAAAACTAAGAGGTAAGAACCAAGAAAAGGTAATACACAGAGGCAAGCAACATGATCACAGAGTCAATCACAAACAAAAACTCAAACTCTGTGCCTGGACTCGAGTGTGATGGAAATGAAATCGAGCTTATCCCAGTTTAAGCTCTGATACCAAAAATGTCAGGCCCGGTGCGCTAAAACACAGACTAATTACTCAATTAATCACAAATATACGGAAGCATTAAAATATGGCTAAAATTTTTCATTTTGGGCCTGAACAGAAAACATCTCTTAAAAATACATTCATAGTCAAAATAGGATTTAAATCAAATCCAACACATCAATAACAACAAATACAGGTAAATACAAATCAAGATCCCCAAATACATAAATCCTCTAGTTCAATTCATAGTATAAAAAACCGGGACGTAAAACGGGGATATACCAGCTGACGCTCCACTCTGACCAGCTGGGTTACCTGAAGATCCTGCAAAGGCCAATCACAGACAAAAGCAGCCCAAAAATAGGGAAAAGAAAATGAGGTCAAACCTCAGTACGAAGAGCAATGTATAACAGCTAACAGATACCCATGCAACATATCATGTCGTGTCATGCATGAGGGCTACCACGAATCAGCGGTAAGCAAGGCACAACAACTCAGCTGTGCAGAATCAGATCCTGTGATATTCAGGTACGACAGATCAGCCGCCCATCACAGTCTAGTGGTATTCAGGCACGAAAACTCAGCCGGCCACCACATCAATATCAGGGTTTGACCTTTCAGGCACGACGACTAGTCGGCCGATCACAACGCATAAAAGGAAATTCAGTTCACAAGGGGATCAGGCTCAATATGAAATGCGTGTATAACAATGCTAAACAGATCATAGCAATAATGCAATATATCATAACAGCACACTCCATCAGTTGTAAGTCACACACAGATAATACCAGCACAACTCAGGCATGGTATACATCATGTAAACACACACACAATACGTTCTCATGTTCATGTCAAAGTGTAATCACGAGCTCAATCCGTACCTCAAAATAGCTTCTACCTCGACAGATTTCACTTAGACTCAGCACCAATAGCCCACTCAATCCTTCTGCCTCACCAGCTCACGACGAAACACTACAGGATCTGCTCAAAAGCTCAAATCCGAAGCTCAAATAGCACTGAAGAACTACTGGCCAGAAATCACGAAGATATTCAAACCCTGCAACTACTTCGCGCTCCTTCAACACGTCGACTCAAGTCTCCAATCGGTATCAATCGAAAGATCTTAAGGAGACGAGCTCAGCGCCACCAATCTTGCTCTAAACGGTGACGTAAATCGATGGCAATCTCAAGAAATAAGGATCGAATGAATAGTAAGGGTTTCGAGAAACTCTCGGGAAGAAGATAAGAAATATTGGGTCACGAATTCGCTAAGTATTGGTCAACACTTATATATACTCTAGTCAATGCTATAGTGCCACCGAAAAACTCAGGTCTGAACACATATCAGCTTTGACTTCTCTACGCTTACCAAATCTGATTCCTCTCGCTATATCAGATCTGACTATCACCAAACGACGTCGCTTAGGAGTCCCTCTTAAAACAACAGATCACACACACCTGGACCCGCTCGCGTAACTCCAGATCTGGTCAAATCTGAGAATGTCGAACCGTACCCGTCTACACCAAATTCACAAACCGGACTAGTCCACACAGTACCATTGATCAACACATGACTTCCCCAAGTTGATGCGCACATCTGCTCACACCCACTGAACATATTTCACTCAACCAGCGCCCAAATCTGGTCTACGCCGAACGACATCGTATCACTTATACTCAACCCACGCATACCTGGGTAATCCAGAACGACATCTTTTCGCTTACCGCTCAAGACAACTCGCTCAAACACACAAGGAACAGATCTGGACACCCAGATCTCACTCAAATCTGAAAATAACGAACCGGTCTACTCAAACCACAAACCAAACCGCTTCTCCCAGCGCCTCTTATTCACTCGCGCGGGGTATTCTCCAAATCTGAACTCCAGCGATAGACAATATACCAAATCTTTCCATCGATATGCTCTCCCTTACTCAACGATACTCACCCCATACACTTCTAAAGCAAATCCAAAAATTTGCCCGCGTCCAAAGCCGATCTCACAAATAGCTTTGACCAATATTCCTAGGCTGAATACCCTATAATTCATAAGGCATATTTCTCCGATTAAATCCTCATTCCAGTCAAATCTGCTCAAACATATTACGAGATTAAATCGGGCTATTTACACAAATCTGTTCGTAAGACGCCACTAATTAAATCTGTTAATCACAGTCCTCATATAAGCTCTGATACCAAAATGTCAGGCCCGGTGCTCTTAATCAGAGATTAAGTACACAAAACACGGAAGCTTAGAAAGTGGATAAAATTTAATACATGCAACTCAATCAAGTCAAAAACAAACAACTACACGGGGCATCCCTTGGCAATGACTCGATATAGCATATATATATATATATATAACTGGGAACACACACCTGGGACTGCACCAGTTGTCACACCTCACGGACCAGCTGACTACCTGAAAAGGTCTGCACTGGCCAACACACAGCCAAAGCAGTCCCAAGGGAAAACAAACGAGGTCAAACTTCAGTACGAAGAGCAAATCATCAACAGCTATCGAATAAAGCATGAACAAAATATGTGCAATGCATGAAGAAAGGTACAATGCATTATCAGGGCTCAAGGAACGACTCAACAACTGGAGATACAACGCTCACAAAAACACTCAACAGCTGGAGGTACATAGCTCGGAGGAACAACTCAACAGCCGGAGGTACAAGACTCGCAGAACAACTCCATGGTTGGAGATACAAACAATAGTGGCCACGGAGCATGTGAGAGCGTGGTAGCTATCCACTCGTCTCAACACGTAGTACCGGAAGCAAAACAGCTCAACCTAATGATGCCCAAAGCTCATGAGAGCGTGGTAGCTGTCCACTCGTCTCATAGAGGAAAACCACCCGACATCAGGGAGAAGAGGAGCACGGCAGCTAGCCGCTCATCCTCAATTAACCAACAATAAGCTTCCTAGTACATGCAGATCAATACACAAGGCCAGGAGAGGATAACAAGTAAAGCCCACAACGCGAAACGACTAGAAAAATATTACGAAGGAGCTCACTAACAGGGCGGCTACACAGCTCACGCATAAAAGTTCCAGAAGCTTAATGCATAACAACACAGGCATAGCGTGCAAGGCAGAACAGCTCAGGAAAACCATGCAACGCTATACTTAGCACACAGCTCACAAATACGGGGCCTTCGACCACCACCAGCAGACAACGCGACTACGCAGCCCACGCATAAAAAGCTACAGCATGCATAATACAACTCAACATACTCACAGAAAATAACAGCAGGGCCACAACAGACCTATCATGATTCAGCAGCTTACCTCGACACATCACACATATAACCAAGCTACGGCACAGCTCACGCGGCCACACAGTACTCATGCTTAACACCAAAGCTATAACTATAAGCTCAGACTCGTACCAAGCTACCCCTAAGATCCACGGTAGAACAGAGCACACGCACAAGCTCAGCGCATGCACCACCACTGTCACACCAACAGCCAGGGGTTGCTAACAGCTCAGGGGAAAACAGCTGCAGCTCTACAAGCACTCAGCCACCTAAGATAACCAACACAACAGAAGACTAGCTCATCACTCATGAAAACTAGCTCGGAGAATAAATCTGGAACAGACCGACGAACTAACAAACCCGAGATTACAACATCCCTCCCGGGTCTACTCTACAGCTAACGAAATTGGTCTTAAAGCGAAGCCATAGAAAAGGAATAACTCTTACAGTGCATGGTTACCAGCCCGGAAGAATAACGCAGCTAGGAGGGCAACGACATTGCACACTCTATCACTTCACATTTCCTCCTCCGGCCATCTCCGACCATAATACGGGTAGGGAACTGATGGGTTGTAAAAGGGTTTCCAA
>KV016301.1:30710-45165 GCA_001598015.1 Dorcoceras hygrometricum
GATCTCGCATGTGGTAGCTCACAGCTCATAGTTCTCATGTACGCAGGTTTAGCCCCAACAGCTCAGGAGAGCTAGACCAATTTCTCCCTGATCTGTCCAATGAAAAGCAGCTCGCAACTACTATAGTAGTAACAGATCACAGTCCAGACCATTTTAAGCACTGGTCAGCTCACGCAAAGGCAACAGCTCTCGCGGAACCTGTTCTCCACTATCAGCTTCTGCCTAAGCTGTTCTATCCCCAGCAGCACAGAGCAACGGTCCTAATATAGCTACTCAGCTCTGAACGCTGTGAACCCAAAACTGAATTCAGCTCAAACTGTGCTACTCCATGACTAACAGCTCAGAGCTGCTACACTGCCAGCTCCCACCAACTTCGCTGCCTAAAATCTACGTCATCACCCAAAACTATTCGCCAAGCCTTATAGAAACAACATATACCTGGAACAGCTCACGCCTGCTGCTCCCTGCTGCACAATACTCCAAAGTTGTCGACAGCTCGTGGACACAGCACGGTCCTTACCTGGTAGCTTGCGCCTAATCTGGTCCATATCCAACAGCTTACTGAAGGAGGACCTGCTCCATGCTCATTCGCAGCATAACAGCTTGAAGCTGCTCTAAATAATAATACGAAGCAAAACAGCTCGCAATTGCTCCCTACACCGGACAGCTCACTCTCAACAAAGTAATCCAGCTTGGAGTCTAGCTCGCACCTGATCTGGTCAATGTTAGAAACCCGATTAATTATCCTAATTAATCATTAATCATTTAGGTCTCACACTAAGGATATATCTCGGACTAATGTGAAGACATTTTTGAAACAATATCCATTATTACAAATTTGTGCTTTTGATAATTTGTATCTTACGTCTAAGAATTTTGAATTTGCAGTATATAACTATTCAATTGTCTTTTCATAATACTTGGATGGTATGACTCCTTCACGTAAAACATTATGATCTTCTTCGGAGTCAACTAAGGCCACTAAAGTTATTTTGAACTCATTTATGACAAGATCAATATTGACATACCATTTTCGAAATTCAATTTTTTGGATAGAATTTAAAAAATTATTAGCGTTATCTTCAGTAATATTTCAACTTGGATTTTGTCTACAGTTGTAGGATTGGGGAGTAATAATTTTGTTTCCAATTCTATATCTTTTTCTTTTAAAGAGAATAAATCTTCTTGAAGTTGGTTAACTTGCTTTTTGAGTACGTTGATTTCTGGCTGTAGGTCTTTTGTAGTTACTTGTTTAAGGATACTTTGTTGTGGGTATTTGTCAAATAAGGTGCTTAAATTGAAATGTTCTTTAATAGGGTTACGTTTGGAACTTTCTTCGTCAAGAATAAATCTTTTAATTTGTTAAGATATTATTTTTGGGTATCGGGATCAGGAATTTGTTGAAAAGATCTAAGATTGCTTTTTCTTTATCTTTTGAAATAACGCAAAGATGACAGATTCCTTTGGAAGGGCCATCATTTTCAGTTTATTTTTCGTCTTTTATAGAGGTGCTAGAATCGCTAGTAATATCATCTATTAGCTCATTAATCTTGTGTTTTGATTTGTTCTTAGGTTTTTTAAGACAGTTGTGTTGGGATCGATTTTAGTGGGGGGTGTTCATGAGTTCTGCCACAACTCGCGTAGGCTCTCACACAGTCCAAACACGAAACCCATAAGTTACGTGCATTTAAGAAATTTACAAGTTGAAAACCAGCACGCAACCAGAAACCAGATCGTTGTGAGGCTGGACTAAGGCTCTGTGAGCTGGTCCAGATTACCAGCTGCTCTGCGAGCTGGTTCAACATAAGCAGTCTGGTTTCTTACATCTTGAGCTGCAATAGCTCAGTGTTCTTGTATGTTTGTGCACCGAGATACAGATTGAGTAATGAGTTAAAAATCATGCGGAAACAACTCAAAATGAACTCTTATATTCGAAAGCTCATTTATGGTTTTATGCATATTATACAAACATGCAATGCGTATGAATGTAAATGCAGTAAGCAATAAAGAAATACGATGTAATTTGTTTATGGAAGTTCAGAGCTGAATCTTCTACGTCTCCCCATTCTTCCACAATCGTGAAGGATTCCACTAGAAGGCTTTGATTGCAGCGACCTTCGCTACAACCCACTCCTACGACCAGCAGCCGCAAGAACTCCTAGCAACACCACTGCCCGCAAGTTGTGTGTCTAACATCACTTCTTTTATGCCTCAGTGAGAAATGCTACACACACTTCTTTAACGTCTCAGTGCGAAAGACAACTAGACTTGTTTAACGTCTATGTCCAAAGACTACAATGGAGATTTTTGTATTTGATTCAGTCATCTAATCTAATCAGCTCTCTCAAATATATGTGAGTGAATCGTGTGCAAGATTTACAGTGTAAATACAATCTTTCAAATATTGAATATCACACACTGGGAAGTGCTCCTGTCCGAGCTGGTTTCACCAATGTCTTCCCAGAGCTTGTGTTGTCCATTCTTATGTGTTTACGTTTTGGTTCACACAACACTTCGCTCTACTTGCGCTCTTCTTTTCTTTTTGTGCTTCTCACTCTCTCTTTCTATTCGCGCATACTTCTTCTGTTTCTTATTGCATGATATATAAAGCCTCATGTTTGGATTTGTCCGTTGGACACAAAGTAGTAGCTGTTCGGAAAAGTCTTATGTCGTATTTGTACTTTGCGTCATTTGGCTTTTAATGCGTTGCAAACTTTATTTGACTTGAGCTCTTTTCATCGGCTCCTCTGCAACCTTTGCTAACTACGAGCTCTGTTTGCTTGTACTTGATGTGGACAAGACAAAACAAATCAGTTTGAACCAATTAATTTGGTGTTCATATGTTTATGTTCAAGCCACTTTGTTTGACTGAGCTTGTCTGTCCAGATCTGGTTCCACAGCTGGTATCTTCTTCAAGTTGTTTGATGCATCTGTGAGATCAAACTTCTCACATATATTATACGCCCAGCTGGTTTATATGCTCCGATCAAACTGCTTCTGCTGACCTTATAATTTGCTCTTGTCAGCTGCTCTTGAGCTGTTCCGGGCCAGCTTGTTCATTATGCAAAGCAGGTCATTTGAGCTGGTTTCTCAACTGGTTTCCTTCCCAGCTGGTTGCTTTATTCACTACAGTCGCATTCTGCTTCCCCGTCATAAGCATACAACTGCTGAGATCCTTGATCAGGTTTTCTCTTCCCTGATCTGTTTTACCAGCTCGGCTCTATTCTTCTCTTCAGAGCCATTGTGTGCTTGATTGTTCACTTGGTCCATTCAGACACCTCATCCAAACCGTCAGCAAGCACACTGTTTAAACCACCGGTTAATTGAGCCAGTTCTACGAGGATGCTTTAAATCTTATCCACGTAGAACTGCAATCCAGCACCAGTGATTGTATAATAATCAATCCCGATTCATATGATGAATTGATTATTGTGCATAGTGATCTGACCTGCACTTGATCACTGCGCTTGTCTATGCAACGGCATTTGAACACTGCACTTGTACTCTGCACTTGATCTGCGCTTGAGCCGTTTTGCACTTCAACTTTCTGTGCTTGAACTCTGCTCTTCTTAATACTCTGCGCTTGATCTTCGTGCTGCTCCTTCTCCAGGCCGGTGAACCAGCTTGCTGTTCCCTGCATTCTTGAAGTAAACTACTGAACCAGCATGGCGTCCCCTTACTGTTCCAGTTAGATATCTGTGCATAGTGATCTGACCTGCACTTGATCACTGCGCTTGTCTATGCAACGGCATTTGAACACTGCACTTGTATTCTGCACTTGATCTGCGCTTGAGCCATTTTGCACTTCAACTTTCTGTGCTTGAACTCTGCTCTTCTTAATACTCTACGCTTGATCTTCGTGCTGCTCCTTCTCCAGGCCTGTGAACCAGCTTGCTGTTCCCTGCATTCTTGAAGTAAACTACTGAACCAGCATGGAATCCCCTTACTGTTCCAGCTAGATATCTTCAACTTGTCCAGCTCAGTCGTCCCCTCACTGTTCCAGTTTGGATATCTTCATGTCTACTCCACATTAAGCAAGGCTGCACATTTCACGTACAGCGTTAGTCAAATAATAGCAGATTTTGTGTGAATCAAAACTTAGATTCTTATCTGTATAAATAGATCCAATAATCTCCCCATTTTTGATTTGCACAAAACCTGAATAAACATATGCAGGTATTTTTATGCTAAAAAATATTTCTCCCCAGTTTTTGTGGGAATTAAAAAGGTTTCGAAATCAAGTATCCCCCTTAATATTTAAAATAAAGCTCCCCCTAAAAATATCATGGGGTTATCTTATTTTGAAGGAGAAATCATTTTTTGAGGGACGAAATTTTGTAAAGCAAGTGCATGAGATTTTGAAGACAGAATCTATGCTACTCAAGTTCTCATTTATGTAGACCGGAGGATCAATAGAAGATTCAATTTACAGAATCTCTTCCATTTTTCCGTAAGGCTTAGCCTTGCCCAGCCGTAGATATCTTGGCGTCCATAGACCTCGCGCAATATGTCAGATATCTTGGCGTCCACAGACCTCGCGCAATATGTCATCTCGTCGGAACAGATATTGATGCACTTTCCTTTCGAGAAACTTCTCTGTAATTCAATAGACATTCCTCACCCTATCAATATAAAATGAGTTTTGAAGCCTTAAAAATTCGGTAGAATAGACAAGCTTTCGAACTACTATCAGAGCAGACAAGGTTTTAAAATTGTTTAAAAGCGTTTTCGAAGAAAAATGCACTATTCAAGAACAACCTGCTCTGATACAACTTGCTGGGATCGATTTTGTGGGGGGGGGGGGGGGTTTATTCATGAGTTTGCAACAACTCGCGTAGGCTCTCACACAGTCCAAAAACCAAACGCGAAATTTACGTGCATTTAAGAAATTTACAAGTTGAAAACCATCACGCAACCAGAAACCAGATCATTGTGAGGTTGGACTAAGGCTCTGTGAGCTGGTCCAGATTACCAGCTGCTCTGCGAGCTGGTTGAACACAAGCAGTCTGGTTTCTTAAATCTTGAGCTCCAATAGCTCAGTGTTCTTGTATGTTTGTGCACCGAGATACAGATTGAGTAATGAGTTAAAATCATGCGGAAACAACTCAAACTGAACTCTTATATTCGAAACCTCATTTATGGTTTTATGCATATTAAACAAACATGCGATGCGTATGAATGTAAATGCAGTAAGCAATAAAGAAATACGCTGCAATTTGTTTATGGAAGTTCGGAGCTGAATCTCCTACGTCTCCCCTTCTTCCGCAATCGTGAAGGATTCCACTAGAAGGCTTTGATTTCAGCGACCTTCGCTACAACCCACTCCTACTACCAGCAGCCGCTAGAACTCCTAGCAACACCACTGCACACTAAGCCCGCAAGCTGTGTGCCTAACATCACTTCTTTTATGCCTCAGTGAGAAATGCTACACACACTTCTTTAACGTCTCAGTCCGAAAGACAACTAGACTTGTTTAACGTCTCTGTCCAAAGACTACAATGGAGAGTTTTGTATTTGATTCACTCAGCTAATCTAATCAGCTCTCTCAAATATATGTGAGTGAACCGTGTGTGAGATTTACAGTGTAAGTACAATCTTTCAGAATCTCACACACTAGGAAGTGCTCCTGTCCGAGCTGGTTTCACCAATGTCTTCCCAGAGCTTGTGTTGTCCATTCTTATGTGTTTACATTTTGGTTCACACAACACTTCGCTCTACTTGCGCTCTTCTTTTATTTTTGTGCGCCTCACTCTCTCTTTCTATTCGCGCATACTTCTTCTGTTTCTTTGCGCCTGATATATAAAGCCTCATGTTTGGATTTTTCCGTTGGACACAAAGTAGTAGCCGTTCTGAAAAGTCTTATGTCGTATTTGTACTTTGCGTCCTTTGGATTTTAATGCGTTGTAGGCTTTATTTGACTTGATCTCTTTTCATCGGTGCTTCTGTAGCCTTTGCTAACTACGAGCTCTGTTTGCTTGTACCTGATGTGGACAAAACAAATCAGATTGAACCAATTAATTTGGTGTTTGTATGTTTACACTTTGTTTGACTGAGCTTGTCTGTCCAGATCTTGTTCCACAGCTGGTATCTTCTTCAAGCTGGTTGATGCATATGTGAGATCAAACTTCTCACATATATTATACTCGCAACTGGTTTCTCTGCTCCGAGCAAACTGCTTCTGCTGACCTTCTAATTTGCTCTTGTCAGCTGCTCTTGATCTGTTCCGGGCCAGCTTGTTCATTATGCAAATAAGATCATTTGGGCTGGTTTCTCAACTGGTTTCCTTCTCATCTGGTTGCTTCATTCACTACAGCCTCATCCTGCTTCCCCGTCATAAGCATCCAACTGCTGAGATCCTTGATCAGGTTTTCTCTTCCCTGATCTAGTTTATCAGCTCGGCTCTATTCTTCTCGTCAAGAGCCATTGTGCTTGCTTGTTCACTGGGTCCATTCAGACACCTCATCCAAACCGTCATCAAGCACACTGTTTAAACCACTGGTTGATTGAGCCAGTTCTACGAGGATGCTTTAAATATTATCCACGTAGAACTGCAATCCAGCACCAGTGATTGTATAATAATCAATCTCGAGTCATATGATGAATTGATTATTGTGCATAATGATCTGACCTTCACTTGATCACTGCGCTTGTCTATGCAACGGAATTTGAACACTGCACTTGTACTCTGCACTTGATCTGTGCTTGAGCCGTTCTGCACTTCAACATTCTGCGCTTGAACTCTGCTCTTCTTAATACTCTGCGCATGATCTTCGTGCTGCTCCTTCTCCAGGCTGGTGAACCAGCTTGGTGTTCCCTGCATTCTTGAAATAAACTACTGAACCATATTGGGCGTCCCCTTACTGTTCCAGCTAGATATCTTCAACCAGTCCAGCTCAGGCGTCCCCTCATTGTTCCAGTTTGGATATCTTCATGTCTACTCCAGACTAAGCAAGGATGCACATTTCACGTAGAGCGTTAGTCAAATAATAGCAGATTTTGTGTGAAACAAAACTTAGATTCTGATCTGTATAAACAGATCCAACAAGTTTTTTGATGTATGTCCTGGCTAGTTACAATTCCAGCATTTTAGTTGTTGGGTTTGTTACGATTGTTACGTTTAGGTGTTTTATATTTTCAGTTGTTAGTTGGGTTTTTGTAATTTGGTTTAAAAGTTTTGGCTTTCTTTTTCCTTCATACTGAAGGAGGATCTATGTCCATCAGGCCAAAGGGTAACATTTATGCGACGTGTCTACTGATAACATTTATTACCGTTGATCCAAAGGATATAAATTGGAGAAGCAGATCAGTTGTGAAGAAGTTACGAAACGCAACTTATGTGAATGCAAATACGATTGTGAAAGCAAATGACGTACAAGAGCGAAAATAGAGTTCTATTCTCAAACCAGCTCACAGATATTGACACACACAGTCTGTTGTAAATCAATTCTTCGTGTCACACAATCTTTCGAATATCACTCTGTAGTATTGAGCTATCTTTGTATATCAAAAACAGAGCGTTGAGAGCTAGAATAGCCAAACCAGCTTAGAGCTGTATTTTCTATTGTAGAACAGATCACGAGTCTGTTTGTAAAGAGTGCTAGGAGTTTTTTGTAGCTGCTGGCCGTTGGATCGGGTTGTTACAAGAGTTTTAATAATCAACTCTTCTAGTGGATATTCTTCCTATTCAGGAAGAAGGGGAGACGAATGAGTTTAAGCTCCGAACTTCCATAAACAAACTCTTGTCCCTAATCTTTTACGTTTACGCATTTTATCTGTTCACTGTTGAATCGTGTTATTTCCGCACAAACATTTTTGTTACACTAGATAACAGTTTCAACACTGAGATCCTCCAAGCTGGTAACTCAGCTTAGAGGTTAGCTAAGAGCTGTAAAATCTTTTTTAAATAGTTTTCACGAAAAGTTAGCAAAGGATTTCATTCACCCCTCTCTGAACTCCTGAACACTATTTTCGATCCCAACATAACGAATGTGTCAACGAAAACAAAACATGTTTTTCCACGTATTTGACAAGAAAAAACTCCAAGATTATTTATTGGAACGAAATAATGAAAACAGTAGAACACCCAACACAATATGAAAGCTCACTGCTCACCATGTATGACAAATTAGAATAGATGCATATCCGTCTTATTGTCTACCAAAAACATTACATATTAATTTCTATAATAAAAAAAGATGAGAAAGTTACTAAAACTCAAGTCTTACGACTAAATACAATTTGGTTTTGCATTCTAATGTTTTATGACAAGCTCTTGCTGCCCACGTTTGAACCTATACAATAAAGTAATGAAAATCAATTGAAACCACAATGTAATGAAAATTCCGGTGCTATAACTTTTTGTTTTGAAAACCGATCAGTAAAATTCAATCAAATAAATGTATATAACAGTGATAACAAATAGAAGAAAGAGGGGACCTTTCAAGTTAAACGGAACACATACTCTATGGGGCAGCGACCGCAGAGAAGTTATACCAAAATAATATCTTATATCATTATAATACTTTCTCCATGTAAAGTCACATGACTAGAGAACATAAGTTTCTGAGAGGAAGTAATATTAAAATGTAACAGTTACAACACACCCTTGAAGATTTATTGTCTCAATAGCATAAAGGATTAATGTAGAGATCATTTATGACTTCAGCAACTTTTCTTATAGAATATATCGAGGAACGTTAGAAAACATTGACGAGTATTCATTCAATATAAGCGCAACCGTTTCTTCCCGGATTGAACAGCCACAAACGTCAAAATTTCAATCAAAGTCCGTCAAGTAAAGTTTTAGTCATAACTAACTTGTATAATGTATTTCATGGTTTTAATAGATATCGGACAGAATGAATTCTGAAGACAGCTGCAAAGTTCAAGTACCGGAAGAAAGCTACAAAGGTCAAGTACCGGAAGAAAGCTAAAAAGGTCGACTACCAGAAGAAAGCTATAAAGTTCGAGCACTAGAAGAGAAGTCAAACACGGGACAAAACATTAAAGAACCGACAATATTGAAGTACCAGAATAAAGCTAATACCGGAATATTAGACAAGTAGCGGAAACAGCCTATGACATGCGTTAACCTGTAGTCAAAGCTACTACCGATTATATTTTGAATAAAGTGATCTATCGGATCGTCTGTAATTACAAGCTGTTACTGCATGAGTTTTTCTGCTACCTTCAATGTTATAACCTAAGCATTACCAAATGCATGTGCACGGAAGACTTCACTTATATGCAAATGATTCGGGTTCATGAGAAGATTGAGCTGAAATGAGGTAAGCTCGATCTTTTTAGGAAAACGAATGCAGAGACAAATAGCATTAGACAAATAGCATCAAAATGCTAGAGCGTTTCTCAAAATCATGGTTTCATGCATGAATAAACATGATATACAAAGTGCAGAGAAGATCGACATTACCTCCAACCATGGAACGATTTGTAATATTATTGATTTTTTCCTCCGGTTTTGAACACTTCTAAGAACTACAACTCTCTATAGATGGTGTATTTTATTTTTATGAAATGTATGATTAAGGACCTCAAACACGTCAATTTATTGGTATTTTCATACCATCAATGAGAAATGAAAGGTGCATCTGCATTTCAAAAGTCTAAAGTTGAGATGATGCATACACAATTTCCGTCCAAATTGTAGGCTACGGTCATTGCCATAATTTTCAACTTTATCTCCCTCTTGTCGAGATATGAGCCACAATAGTATTTGTCAATACAAATAATTCTTACATTCTCCCAAATGGCTCATATACATCTCATTATTCATAATATATATATATATATATATACAAAATACACGAATCGAGACAATAATATTTCTTTAAAAAAGAGTATTTTTTTTATGTATCAAGGTGCATTATGTTTCTCAAACTGTAATAATAAATAAACCATGTTTATTCAAGGTCCAACTTTCATTGATATTTCTCATATCAATAAATGTGTACACAATAAATATGAGAAAATATCATATAAGATTTCCATTAAATTTTTCTTAAAATTACATGAAGAAACCAAGTTTCATTCTTTCTATATGATCCTTACATTTCAATGATGGCACGCATTTAGTCAAGGGATCGAAAATCATCAATTTAGTGCTTATGAGTTCGATAACCACTGTCTTAGATTTAACACATTCTCTTATGGCTAAATACTTAATATCGATGTGTTTGCTTCGACTACCACGTTTGTTATTTTAGCCATAAAGAGAGCAACTGAATTATCACAATATATTTTTAATGGCCTAGATATAGAATCTATAATTCTAAGCCTCATATGAAACTCTTCAACCATACACCATGTGAGGTTCCCTCAAAACAAAAATGAATTCAGCTTCCATAGTGGAAATTGCAGTTAAAGTCAACCTAGCACTTCTCCAAGATACGGCTACACCAGTTGGAATAAAAATATATCTAGAAGTGGATTTTTGTGAATCAATGCCGCCAACTAGTCAGAATTAGTGTAGCCAATTACTTCCAAATCCTCAGTTCGTCTGAATATAAGCTTATAATCTTTAGTCCCTTGAAGGTATCTCATTACTTTCTTTGCATCTTTCCAGTGATCTAAACATGGACTACTCTAATAGTGTCCCAATATCCCAACAATAAATGCAATGTCAGGTCGAGTACAAATCCATCAAGCTTCCGACAACAGAAGCATATTTTTGTTGGCGGCAATGGCGGATCCGGATCCCGTTTCCCAGGGGCGTAGCGTAAGTTTAAAAAATGCCCCGAGATACGTTTAATACATTAAAACAATGACGATAAACATACATAGGGCGTTTATCGATTGTTACCTTGCTGGCGTCTAGGCTCCTGGCTCCAACCAGTTTCACGAGGAAACCGGAACTTCAAACGGTAGGCGGCGGTAGATCGTCAATCAGGTCCACGACCACAAACAAGACTCATTCGTCAGCCTGCACTAGAAGGCCTGACGAATTTGGCATGGACGGAAGCTCCTCGTCGCGGTGATCGAAACAAGTCTGACCACGTAAACGGCGGCACACGGCGGCGGCATGGGGCGGCGCAAGGCGGCGGCCAATTGGGGCGTGTGGGAGAGGAGGGAGGCGGCTAGGTAGACTAGGGTTTAGAGAATGAATTAATTATTCTAGCCCTAGACCAACTCCTTTAATTAAAGATGGTACATGGGCTTGAACCGGCCCAATGGACTTGGGTCAAACCCAGGTCCATATGAACATCCGGTTCATTTAATTCGCTGTGGTTTCATCATAATCCCGATCGACGATCAGATCGGACCGATCGACTCAGTTTCCAAAACTGAGTATTATGATGTGAAAATAATTTTTCAGACCACCTAGTCCAAAATTACAGCTTAGCCCCTCAACTTTGGGAAATCGCAATTTGACCCCTGTTGACTTTTAGGAAGTCGCACTCCCTACAATCCTCCTCCTATGCTCAACACATTGAGCTCAGTTTCCGTGCAGGAATCATGAATCCAGTACTTGTGTGACCCTCAATGGTTCAGGGATACAGCTAGCCGTGGGCCCACAACCATTGTGACCCCGAAATCACTATTTCGGACTTGCTCATCGGATCATGGTTAAGCGCCTAGCAACATCATCCCATGATCCCCTAGGTATCACTGATAGTGCTTGCAAGAATCAGTTGGTCGTGGTTAGCGTACAGTACGGTCCTTTCAACACATATATCCCGATCAAATCAATGACCATGGGTAAATCGAGAGTCGCTAAAGATCCGATAACTATGCATACATCTTGGAGATCAAATAGTGACATCGTGAGTGTAACTAGGTAAACCCATTTACCTAAAACACATCCAGTACTCTGGCCAGAGATTTATACACTATTATCCCCTCAGATAGCATAGGATATCCACGCATGAGAGCGAGCGGTGAATCCTCGACAACGAAGCATCGACTCCTACATGCATCGGGACCTCACCCAATCCCGCCGCCTAATGACCCCAAGTGAGTCGGCAAACGGGTCAAAGTGAGGCGCCTATCATGTAGAGTCTCAATGGCATTTCGAGTAGTGAGGACTAATCAGTACAACCAAGACCTCAGACTTATCCACTCGATAAATGGTAACCACTTGGAAAGTCCGAACGAGGGTAGTTCGATAGATCACCAGGTCACTATCCATCTGCATGCTCAGAACATCACAATGTTCCCTACCAGTGAAACATGGTACTTCACATCGCATATGCTAGTCTCAAGCTCGGGCGGCCTTATCCTCATTTTGACGGCCTAATCGACTAGGAACGTATTCAGAATACACAGTGACTATTAGATGTGTTTCATGATAGCCATCATATCCACTATCACATCTAACATACACTATGGTGCATTCTAGGTCTTTATCCAACACAATTGTTAACATCATATAACATAATGAAAATAAAGAATGCCATAAAGAAATACGAATATCATATATAAAGATCGTTAAACACAACAGTCAATAAAAACCCACACGCCACAAGTTGGCTAGTTGGGCATCTACTCTAACAATCTCCCACTTGCCCTATAGCCAACTACTCATCAGACGCAGTCCCATTGTTTCACGATGTTTTTCAAACAACAGTCCTGGAAAGGGCTTCGTAAGTGGATCAACAATGTTGTCTACAGAAGCGACTCTCTCAACTGCTATGTCACCTCTAGCCACAATATCCCGTATTATGTGGTATTTCCTCAGTATATGTTTGGATCTTTGGTGAGACCTAGGCTCCTTTGCTTGCGCAACGGCACCTGTGTTGTCGCAGTACACCGGGACTGGACCAACTCCATCAGGAATGACGCCCAACGCTTGGACGAAATTCCCTATCCAAACTGCCTCCTTAGCAGCAGCTGATGCTGCAATGTACTCAGCCTCAGTGGTTGAATCCGCGATGGTGTCTTGCTTGGAACTCTTCCAAGAGACAGCACCACCATTGAGCATGAATACAAATCCAGAGGTTGATTTCGAATCATCCACGTCACACTGGAAGCTAGAAATAGTGTAGCCTTCCAGTTTCAGTTCACCACCCCCATAGACCATGAACATATTCTTAGTCCCTCGTAAGTACTTAAGAATATCCTTCACAGCCTTCCAATGCAATTGGCCGGGGTTGGCCTGGTAGCGGCTCGTGACACACGTGTCATACTCTCTATTTCCTCATCAGTCTTTGGACACATAGACTTGGATAGAGTGACCCCGTGGCACATAGGCAGGTGTCCTCTCTTGGACTCTTCCATAGAGAACCTCTTAAGTATGGTATCGATGTAGGTAAAGTATAGCAATTGAGTCGGAGGAGTGACATGGCTCCTCGGGATTCTTGATGAAACCAAATTCCTTAATTGTTTCATCGAATCTCAGGTTCCAACTCCTCGATGCTTGTTTGAGACCGTAGATCGATCTCTGAAGTTTGCATACCTTATGCTCACTTCCCACAGATGTGAAACCCTCAGGCTGCGTCATATAGATCTCTTCCTTAATGTTTCCATTAAGGAACGCAGTTTTCACATCCATTTGTCATATCTCATAGTCGTACCATGCGGCTATGGCAAGTAAGATTCTAATTTACTTGAACATTGCGACTGGTGAGAAGGTTTCATCATAGTCAACACATTTCCTTTGAGTGTAACCTTTCGCAACCAGCCGTGCCTTGTAGGTCAATACCTTACCATCAGGCCCAAGTTTTTTCTTGTATATCCATTTATACCCAATAGGAATAATTGCTTCGGGAGGATTAACGAGATTCCAAACTTGGTTCGCATGCATTGAGTCAATCTCAGACTGCATTGCTTCAAGCCACAAATTAGAATCAGCATCGGAAATTGCCTCCTTGAAAGTCCTTGGATCACATCCAACAACTAGATCACCCTGATCATCTTCAAGAAGGAAACCATATCTTTCAGGAGCCCTAGGAACCCTTTCGGATCTCCTAGGTGCGACCATTTCTAGTACTGGCTCTGGAGGTGCGGGAGACTCACTTGGTACTTCAATTGGTTCTCGGACCTCTTCGAGTTCTACTATCTTTCCTTTTCTATCAAGTAGAAACTCCCTTTCCATAAAGGTGGCATTCCTAGAAACAAACACATTTGTTTCGTTTGGATAGTAGAAGTAGTATCCAATAGCATTTTTTGGATACCCAACGAAGTAACATAAGATGGATCTCGTATACAGCTTATCTCCCACTGTCTTCTTCACGTAAGCAGGACATCCCCAAATTCTCATGTATGAGTATTTGGGTGGTTTGCCCATCCATATCTCATATGGAGTCTTATCCACTGCCTTGGTGTGGACATTGTTCAACAACATTACTGCCGTTTCGAGCGCATAGCCCCAAAATGAGGTAGGAAGCTAAGTGAAACTCATCATAGATCGAACCATGTCCATCAAGGTTCGATTACGATGCTCCGCCACACCATTGAGCTGTGGTGTGGCCGGAGGGGTCCACTGTGCGAGAATCCCATT